>CAUYRT010056912.1:0-49696 GCA_963574885.1 Lepilemur ruficaudatus | reverse complement strand
GGATCAGGAAGTTTTCCCTGAGAAAAGGAGGTTTATGCTGAGAAGTGAAGGATCAGATACTAGTAAGCTGGAGAGGCAGAGGGGAGAGGGCGCAAGGGCCTGTGCCCAGGAGCAAGTGGAGGTGGTGCCGTCAGAGGGCAGTAGGACGGCCACTTCCTGCAGCACTGAGGGACAATGGGAAGAGCTTTCCATCATTACCGAGGGAGTTTCTGAGCAGAAATGAGAGTGGTGGAGCTCAGACTATTGTGGAAGAAGAGCTGGGAGGAACCCTCTCCACATTTTAGATTGTAAAATCTAAATCTATCATTTTAGATGGTAAAATGTGTTCAACTCTCTAGTATAGTGTATCTTCAACTTTTTCATCTCAACAGTTCTTTCCACATTTAAAAACCACTGAGGATCTCAAAATACTTTTATTTACGTGGGCTATATCTATTGATACTTACCATGTTTGAAATTAAAACTGAGGCTGGGTGGCTCACCCACCTGTAATCTTGGGACTTTGGGAGGCTGAGGCAGGAGGCTTGAGGCCAGGAGTTCGAGACTAGCCTGGGCAGCATAGGAAGACCCCCATCTCTACAAAAAGCAAAAAGAAAGAAATAACGAACGAAAGAAAAATCAGCCAAACATGGTGGCAGGCGCCCATAGTCCAGCTACTTGGGAGGCTGAGGCAGAAGGATTGCTTGAGCACAGACATTGGAGGTTGCAATGAGCTATGATCACACCAGTGACTGTCTTTAAAAAACAAAACAAAACAAAAACATTAAAACTGAGAAATTAAAAAATACTTAATTCACTTAAAAATGACAATAATAAGCTATTACAGCAGTCCCCCCTTATCCATCTGCGATACATTCCAAGACCTGAAACCACAGATGTCATAAAACCTGACTGCACTGCCATCAATTAGAACATGCTTTTGTCCATGTCTTCCACTCACAAATTTAATGCCTTTTTCATCTTAACTATGCACTTATCATGCACTGTGGCTGTAACTTTTGCAGTTTGAAATGTGCCAGTACAACTAGTACAATTTTTTTCCTTCCTTACTATTTCATTGATAGAAGATTCATTCTTACCATAGATCCTAGCAACCTCAGCATACAATTTTTTTCTTTCCTTACTAAATCGAAAACTTTCACCTTTTCATTTAAAGGAAGCTTTCCAGCTTCTCTTTGGCAGGTCCAAATTGTCAGCATCACTTCTCTTGCTCTCTGGGGCCACTGTGAAGTCAAATAAGGGTTGCTCGAACACAAGCAGTGCAATGCCTCAACAGCCAATGCGATCGCCCAGATGCTACTGAGTGGCTAAGGGGAAGATGGCGTAGACAGCATGGGTCCACTGGACAATGAGAGGAGTCACATCCAAGGAGGGACAAGGTGGGACAGTCATCACACTGCTCTAAACATGCACAATTTAAAACTTAGGATCTACTGTTTATTTCTGGAATTTTCTATTGAATATTTTCAGACAGCGATCGACCACAGGTGACTGAAACCTGGGAAAGTGAAACTGAGAATAAGAGGAATTGCCATACATGTTAACTTAAATCACATATTTTGGTGGAAAAGTAATATATTTTTAAAAAATCTAGTGAAAATAATCCCAGTATTTCATGTTTTGCGAATTGCTTTAATATCTGGCTTAAAAGACAGGTGCAGCCACTCTGCTACAATGTCACATGCCACAGAGCCTCAAGAAAAGAGAATGAAAGTGAGCAAGGCAAATGACATTTAGTAGTATTATAAAAATAATACTTCTGACATTGGGGTCTTGAGGATCCCCGGGGTTCCTGGCCATACTTTGAGGCCTTCTGGTCTCTCATTCAAGAAGATGCCCAAGCAACCTACCATCATACAGACAACCCATGCTGGCATCTTTGAACTATACCTTCAAGAGTGTTCTTCTGTGACTATCATCATTCCCTCAAAAAAAGTTAAATCATGAACTTGTATGCATTTTTCCTCTTATCATTTCTCAGTGACTCAATAAATAGGAGAGCCCTCCACAACCCACGTAAACTAGAAAGGAAAAAAAAAGCACATTTTAAAAAGTGCTAACCTTTCATAACAAATTATTCATTGTGTCTCATCAGTGCAACCACTGTTAAGTTACAGCTGAACTGAAAGGGCAGAGGGGATCGATTCTGCCCCTCTAATATTTTTACATATCACAAGATAATTAGTTTCCTTAGAGTCAATCAAAAATTTAAAAATTATTTCTTGCAAGTAATATAATACAGTTGAATTTGGTGGGTTTTTTTTCTCACTTTTGTTGATTTTTGAATTAAGAAATGTATGGCTGTCTAAACTGTGCTATTTAATATACAATTTATGATCAATCCCGATCATGTAAGAATACTCTTGGGAAGCATGTATTGATTTTAAACTGTGTTAGAGGAGACCTAGAAATATATTAGAGAGAATAACTTGAGCTGAACAAGAGGAGTATCAGACACTTAGCATTTCTTTTAAAAAAAAACTGTGTAGGGTTTTAAAAAAAATTTGGTCCAAAGTTTTCACTTTGTATTCATGCTTCTGATGTCTCTTAAATTAGGGTCATTATTATCCATTAGTTTCTATAACTAAAGCTATTTTGTACCATTTCTATCATTGACTGAAAAAAATGTAAATTGCTGTAGGATTTAGACTTCTGAAATGGAATGGTGTTTTCAACTCTGCTATAATTTTGTGTCAGTACAGGCTGCTTTACCTTAGAGCGATTAGTGTTTTGTGAGAGATGTATAACAAATTGCAGGGCTAATCAAGGGAAAAAATTACCCAGTAGTTGAGATAGGTTTTAATTAATTATATTGCTAGCTTATTAGGGAGAGGTCTTTGAAAAGGTAATCAAAAAGCTTCACATATGGGCTGTTTGTTCTCTTAGGACTATTTTTCAAATGGAAATTTCTTGATTAGTCTTCAGTCCACCTCCAAATCCTCCCAAGGATTTGGAATGGAATTGGGTGTCCTTCTGGTAACTTTCTGATTGGTCTCCCTTCTCTCTGAGTAGAAATAAATAAAGACCACTCAAATAAGAACAAACAAAGGCTATTTGTTCAGAGCTTGTCATCGCAAGGGAGTCAGCCACCATCACTTGTGTTTGGCACAGACTCAAAGGCAGGCAGAGGAGTGAGAAAGCTTCAGAGAGGAAAGAAGGGAAGGTTCAGGTGTTGGCATGGGGGCTGTTGGCAAGGAGGGCTGCAGGTGCCTAACTAGAAACGGGGCCTCTGTGTAATTGGTTAGGGCATAGTTGGTTCACTCTCTCACCTGGACAGAATATAAATAGTAAGAGCAAAGACCTGTTCTGTCATTAACTTCTATATCCATTGATCCTAGAACTGAACCTGGCAGGTAAGTGGCGCTCAATAAATAGTTGCTGAAGGAATGGAGTAGGAATCCGAACATTCCTTGATAGCAAATTGCCTTATGCATCTCTCTTATCCTCTCTAACCAGATTACCTCATCTACAAAATGGACTTACTCCCATCCTTTCAATAACAGTTACGGTTTATTGAATAATTACCATACGTTCAATTGGAGTAGGCACTTTGAAATCATTATCTCATTTAATCCTCTGAACAACCTTATCTATGACATGAGATTATTATTCTCATTTTATAGGTGGAGGAAGTTCAGAGTTATTATCTTGCCCAGGTTACTTGCAATTATTAGACATGTGACCCAGGGCAACTTAATTCCTTTCTCTGTGATCCTTCAGTTTCCTCCTCTTCAGTGGAGGGTGGCAAAAACACTTGCATCAAAAGCTTGTTGTGATATCAATAGGTTGGGGAGAAGAAAACAGTCTTCCTTACGGCAAAACGCCAACCATTAAGTGTAAAGGAATAATGAAAGTGGAAAATCACCAGTGTTGCAGGTGGCATCATGAATGGAGGCTAAAACTAGTGGGTGAAAGTTATAGAAAGGACAGCCTCAAAGTATGTCCACATAAGTTATCTTCTCAGAAAAAAAAAATGACTAGGAACTTCACAGTGGAGAAAACTGATAGATTCCACGTTAGCCAAGTTATCAAAGTTAACTTTCACCCAGGATTGGAACAAATAAACACAATGGGCCTCCTGACATGATGCACTGAGGGGACTATCACCTTGTGGTATTCCTGGCCAGTAAGTAAAAGAAAGAAAGAAAGAAAGAAAAGGATAAAAAAAAAAGGCATAATCTGAATTTAATCTAACTCTACTTATGGGGAAAAAACAGACAAGCCCAAATAGAGGGCCATTTAACAAAATAGTCTGAATTTTGCAGAAATGTTCATATCATGTAGCACAAGTACACAGAGGAATGTTTCAGATTAAAGAGATGAAAGAGACAGGACAGTTCACTATAACAGATGCTCCTGGATTGAATCCTGGATGGAATGTTTTTGTTTTTGTTTTTTTGTTTATGCTATTAAGGACATTAAGGGACAACTAGTGAAATGTTAATAAACTCTTGAGATTAGGTGACAATATTGCATCAATGCCATTTCCCCAATTTACGATAATTGCACTCTAGTTATATAAGAGAATGTCCTGTTCTTAGGAAATATAAAATGAAGTGTTTAGCGTTAAAGGGGCATGATGTATGCAACTTAGTTTCTAACAGTTCAGAGAAAAACATAAATAGTCTAGGAATGATAAAGCAAACAGTAATGTGTTGATATTTGTGGAATCTGGACAGATGGTTATAATTTATGAAATTTTTCTGTAAGTCTGAAATTATTTCAAAGTAAAAAGTTAAAAGTTAAAAATGGTTCAAATAAAAGCTTGTGATGAGGATTAAAGAACTTAGAACTCAGGCCTTAAAATATTAGCGATTAGATATAATTATTATCATTATACAATGAAGAAGTGGCAGAGCCACCTCTCTATCTGGCTGGGAAGCCCTTGTCCTCAATCCACCCATACCTTCACTTTTTCATTCAGAATTTGGAGAAATCCTATTGGATAATGAATAGAAAAGTCTTCACATAAACTGTGAAGTACTGTGCCTTTGTGAATGTTTGATGTGAGCTCAGATTCCTGTGGGCAGCTATTAGATGGCCTTTTAGCAATATGGCTAATGAGGTTGTTGAGGCCCAGAAAGCTTTTCAAATACCATCACTACAATGACAAGGTCACAACTAAAACCCAGATCTCCCCGCTTTCAGTCCCATCCTTTTAACATTGCATTGTGGGTTGCAAGAAGAAGGTTAGGAAAGGAAAACTTTCACACCCTGAAATGTTTCTCTCCTGCTGTCTCTGTTGGTGCTCTCTGCAGTCTGAGGTCAGATCATGACCCCAGGACCCTGCCTGCACTTGGCCTTTGTTTTCTGGACTAGAGCCCAGGGACTAAGGTAGGTGACGACGACAAGCCTAAGGGCAACCAATTGCATTTCAGTGTCATCTCTCCTATACCTATAGTTGATGCTGAAAATGGAATCTTTCTTATATCTGATGCTAAAAAATATATATTTTTTCTCCATCTGAAAATACTGATAGAAAGACAGAGGAAGCTCCTGCTGGTCTAGGATTTTGGCCCCTACACATATCCAGATACCTGAGGCTGTTTCTTCTTAATAGTGATCTATTGCCTTGTTAACATTTCTAAAGACTCTAAGTTAATTGTTTTTTTTATAAAACCTTTGGATTGGCCAGGCATGGTGACTCATACCTGTATTACTAGTATTCTGGGAGGCTGAGGTAGGAGGATCCCTTGAGGTCAGGAATTCAAGACCAGCCTGAGCAAGAGCGAGACCCCGCCTCTACTAAAACTAGAAAAAATTGGCTGGGTGTGGTGGTGTGTGCCTGTAGTCCTAGCTACTTGGGAGGCTGAGGCAGGAGGATTGCTTGAGCCCAGGAGTTTGAGGTTGCTGTGAGCTAGGCTGAGGCCACAGCACTCTTAGTGAGACTCTGTCTCAAAACAAACCCACAAACAAACAAACAAACCCCGTGTGTTGGGAAACACATGTGTGTTAGGAAACAAATGTTTTTACCCAATCTTAGCAGTGTATAATGGGTTCCAAAAAAGCAAGGATCTGAAATTCATTTTTTGTACTGACTTGCCACATACAAATTTGTTTCACTGATTAAGTAGGGAGAACCCAGATATAGATGATTTTCCTCACTGAGGTACTGACTTCGCAGGCAAGGGAAGAGGTCATAGTGTTTTTGCAATGCTACAGAATGAAAATCTCCAGTAAATCAGACCTGGAAGGCATTCTGTTTAGAGAAAATAGTCCTAAAAGTATTTATCAGCTCACAGCTTCCTCATCTGTAAAATAATCTATAGGCTTATTATGAAAGTTGAATAGCATAATGAATGGGAGAGAAATGTGTTTCTACAAACATTAGTTAAGTGAGTAATAATAATAATAATAAAAAGCCCAGATTCAGCAATGGTGCAGTTAGGAAGTACTTACTCTTTACCCTGACCTACCGGAAATGCTTCTCAGCTGGGAGACTAAGCTTCCACCATGGGCTGTTTTCTCAATGATCTGCTTCGAGTTCCTGAAACTGGAAGGAATTTTCCCTGTGAAAACTTAGCTTGTCGACTAACAGTGGGTAAGAAAAAGGAGGCTGGTACAGTGACTCATGCCTGTAATCCCAGCCAAGTTGGAGGATCGCTTGAGGCCAGGAGTTGGAGACCAGCCTGGGCAACATATTGAGACTATGTCTCTAAAATGGAGTCTTTATTTTTTTTCTTCTTTAAAATAATAATTTTAAAAAAAGATAGTGGAGGAATCCCTGAGTTTAAAAACAAAAAACAAAAAAAATAAAAGGTTACTTATAAGCAAATGGATAATAGCAAGTGGATTTCTGCATGCTTCCTATTTGTAGGAGTAAGTTTATTGTGTGTGTGTTTTAAGGAAAGCAATACTATAGTGTCAGAGGAGCTAGGAATTCCTCATGAATCTACAGAATTTGTAAGAGTAAGTTTATTGTGTTGTTGATTTTTCTTTTTTTTAAGAAAAGCAATACTATAGTGGCAGAGGAGTTCAGGAATTCCTCATGAATCTATAGAACAATAAAATAATTAAATAATCTGCCCCTATTTGGGATTCCTCTGAGCAATTAAACTAAAGGATGCCACAATATTTTATTTACCATTGCACTTTGACAGAAACAATCATCAGTTTATATTACTTATATAAACTGCCTTTATGATTTCTTTGGGAAGCAACAGATTAAGTCAGTTTAGCCCCATTTATTTACAGCCTCAACGATAAGTAATAAACTCAATCCACTTAAAATTTTACAACCATGATTTGCATACTTGCCTTAAGATGGTAATTTTTCTACAAGCATAAAGTTAATAGTTATTTGGCCACTTTTACTTATTAAAATGCCTTTAAGGTAGTCAAGACATCAACTTCGGCAAGCACTTATGCAAGAAGAAGAGGAAGTGTGTAAAGTACATGTACACCATAAGAAGTGTATAAAATACACTTTTCTGTTTTATGGTAAAGTGTTCTAATAGTGATTACTATCATTTATTAATTACTACAATTTATTAGGTATCACATTTCAGGTGCTAGGGGAAGACACTTTTAACACATTATCTCTACTTACAACAAACCTGGGAGGGAGGTACTATGACATCCATTACACAGAAGAGAAAAATAGGAGGCCCAGAGTTTGCAACTCGCTCCCCTCTGCTGCTAAGGGGGCAGGTCTTTCTGCAGTATTCCCTGCCCCCACCCCCACCAGCCGCGAGTCTCTATCTTGTCACTTTTATTTGGTCACTTTTAGACACACATTTCCCATTTATGGAATATAGTTTTTTTCTTTTAAAAAAAAATCTGCATGACACATTATCCATTCAGGCAGTTCCGCAGAACTCCAAGTGTCAGAAACAGTTAATACAATTGGAAAAATACTGAGTAAGCGGTTTAGGCCTACACTTTTGTTTGAGTACAATACATTTTACCCAGTCGGTTTTAGTTTAATTCCTGTGCTGTTTTAAATTTCTGTAAACTCTTTGAGGGAGTTTTGCATGCGTACTGTCTAGCTCAGGGTCCTAGGCACAAAGCCGGCACTCAACAAATGCTGAACGAATTGGGTAACTAGTGTTTTTCTTTTTTCTTTTTTCCTAAAAAGTCTCAATTAGTTAAACTAATGTACATAAGGATTTTTAAATAGTACAGACAGTGACGGATCTGTGTCTCCAAAATGTACCCCCTTGCAGCGTCCGAGGAAGCCAGGTGGGGTGGAGTGGCGAATGTCTAACTAGTCCCTCTAAGAAAGGGCACTACATAGCAATATCACTTATCCCAATCTTGCTCTACCTGGGGCCCCTCACATGTAACCAGCTCTCTGGGTTCCGGAGGGAACCAGCGTAGGGAGGGCGGGGAGCACCCATTGCCACTGGCGCACGCTGGGAGCCAGGTTGAAGTTCGGAGGAGAGTGTTTAACAAACAAAGAACGGCGCGGTCTCGGTCCCGGGACCAGCTGCAGCCGCCAGGAGAAAACGCCAGGGCCGCAGTGACAAATGGACATTCCGCACGCGAGCAGACGGACATCCGATCTGCGCCTCCCCGCGGCCCCACCCGAGGGCTCCAGCTGCCAGGCCCACAGCCGCCCTCCGGCTCCCGCGGCTGGTTCACCACGTGCCCCGGGTGCCTTGGTCCCCAAAACTTTCTGGGCCCTCTCTGGGCTGGGGGCCGGCAGTGGGGAGGGGCGGGCAGGTGGCGGCCTCCAAGGACCTCAATCACCGCACCTTGGCAAGCGACCCTTCCCAAATGGAAGGTGGCCCGCTCCCAAGTCCATCCCAGATCCGTGAAGCTCCTCGGAGAAGCTCCGGGAGCGAGGGCCAGGCGGCAACGCGGAGGCGGGCCGAGCGGGAGGAACAAAGGGAGCGAACGGGCCGGGGAGGATGCTGTGTGGCCCCACGCCCCAGCCGGCGACCAGGCGGGCGCTGCGGGACGCGCAGGTAGCCCAGCGTTCGGCTCCGCAGGAGGGTGTGTGTTCCAGCGGAGTACACAAAGACTCACTTCCGCGGGGCCAGGCGCTCGTACTCTCCTCCCCGACAACCACAGCCTGTTAGCATTCCTGCATCCCTGCGGCCGGCGGGGACCAGGTGCCCCGGGGTGCCAGGCGCGGTGCCAGGCGGGTACTGTGCAGGTAACCCTCGGAGGAACTAGGGCTGGATGGAGGCGGCGGCCGGGGAAAAACCTGCCTTTTTAGGCAGCCGCGCCGCCCCGCACCGCCCCACGCAGACCAAGTCTGCAATCACTCTCTGCCAGAGGCAGGGCTCCGCGCGCAGCCAGGGAGCGCCCCGCCTGCGCTCGCCGGCGGGCTGAGCTGCCGGGCCGGGGGCGCGGGGAGGGGCAGTGCAACTTCCCAGAGCCCGGCGCGGCCCGCTAGGTGAGCCGGGAGGCGGCAGGATGAGAGGGATGGCGGAGGGGAGAGGGGAGCCCGGGCAGGCGGAGGGGGCGCGCGGAGCTCGGGGGCGGGGCGCGGCGCAGCCTCGGTGCCCGGGCCGAGAGCCGCCGACTCACCCCGGGGCTCGGGGCCGCGGTCCTTCCAGCCCCCCGCGCCGCGATGCCCAGAACAATGAGGCGCGCGGCGCGGGGCTAAGCGCAGCCCTGCGCCAGCTCCGAGGCCGAGCCTCCCGCCGCGCCCAGCCGCCCGCGCCTGCAGCTGCTGCGGGCGAAAAGCAGCGCCAGCCCCAGGGAGGTGATCCCGCAGGCCGCCCGGGACGCGAGCGTGGGGTAGTTCCGAGCCTCCGGGGTGGCACGAGGAGGACTCACACCGCGCGCTCGGCGGCCGCAGCCCCCAAGTTCTGCAGCGCGCTTCGGCCGTCCCCTGCCCGGGGTCCCAGCTCCTGCGGGCGTCCGTGAGAGAGTGCGGGAGCGCGTGGCGCGCGCGCCCGAGCGGCTGCCGGGGGATAAAATGTGACACGCACGTCTCGGAGTCCAGCGCCGCGCGGCCGGGGGAGCGCAGAGCAAAGCGGTGTCGTGCGCTTGCAGGCGCAGCGTGGGGAGAAAGCCGGTAAGGGAGGGCACCCGCCAAGGTTCGGCGAAGTCTTCCTCGGTGTCTTTGCAGCCTGTGCGCTGCTCAGCGCGGAGTTAGACTCGGCGGCAAGGGGCCAGACCCGTGAGTGGGGAATGTTGAAGGTGGTTTGGGGAGAAGCAGGCAATTCTGAGAGGGTGAGCGAAGAGGAGGGCTCGCGCTTAAGGACGGACGGACACAGTTGTGCCCCCGTGACTGAGTAACGGTGATCTTTTATTTTATTTTGGCTCTGGAAGGGAGTGAAGCTTTTTAATTGTCTTTCTCCAGCCCGCCCCCATGCAAAACCTCACTTCTTAAATTTGAAAAGTGTGTTCTATTGATTTCTGGTTCTCTGTAGCTATAATGTTTAGGGGTAGGAGGGGTCTTTGAAATTCCAAATACCCGAGTGTTAATTCTTAGGCACTTGGCAGGCATAAAAGTCTGCTTTTGGGTTGTTTTACTTTCCACTGTGTACAGAGTGGATATTTGATTCATTCTTTTGAGTAGTGAATGTGACGTCCATCTCGTTCAGGTTTGACCGTGCTGGTGCTGCGGGACCAGGGAAGTTAAACTCACAGCTTGCATGGAGTGATGCCTTCCAAAGAGAGCTGAATAGCTGTGTTTGGAGAAGCTGTGCTTTCCAGGAATTTAAATGAGACTTTTGTGATTGCCTTCCAGGTCTCTCCTCCTAGTACCATATTTGTTTTGTCAGGCTGAACTTTCAAAGCTGTTTTGTAATCTGAGAAGCGCTTTTGGGGGAAAAGTAATGCTTGACTGGGTTTTTGTGAACTTGTTTTTATTGATCATGCAGAAAATTTAACAAGAGGCAAACCATATATGGTTGAAATCTTTGTCTCTTGTACCACTGCTATTCTAACCATGAAGGGGCATGCTGGTTCTCCATGCCGCGGACTGTAGGCTTGGTTGAAGGAATGGTTGGCAGGCTTGCAACACATTCTGTGTGTGTGTGTGTGTGTGTGTGTGTGTGTGTGTGTGTTTAAAGTACTTTCTGCACGTTTGAAAAGCCCCGTGCGGGTTGCTTGATGCTTAATTTTTTTTGAAATTTGATCAACATTTTTACCAGTTTGAAATATAATTTATGACTAAGGAAGAATTCCAATAAAGTGATGTGCTATATATCACCCTGCTATTGCAAATTTAGGGTTAACACTACTTTTGAAAGGAAAAACGGGTATGTGGCCTTGAACCTATTTTTACCCACTCCCCTTCCTCTTCTTGACAACCAGTATTTTTACAGCACGTGAAGACTTGCATTTTGTACTGATACATCAGAAAAAGTTGACAGAGGTGAATGGATATTGTGCTCAAAATTGAGGAAAATTTATAGGCGCATTGCCTGGAATTTTACAGGGAGGTTAAAAAATGCACGCAGACTTATTGGGATTCTTGATCTGATTCTTACTGCAGTAGGATAAATGGTATCCTTTTACCTTGTTGCTCTGTGTAGCATGTAGTTGAAGATTCTGGAGTTGTGAACTGAATCTCTTGTTGAGATTGTGATATGAGCCATTCTAAGTGGAGTTCTGAGCTCAGCAATTTGGAGAGGCTGTGGATACTCTTGTGGAGAGAGAGTTCAAAGACTGGCATTTGGTGAGTTTCATATGTGGTGCACTCTATCTAGGAAGTGAAGATTAGGAATTGAGGATATTTGGACTGGAGGATTCGAGACTGAGATAAGTTAATATCTGAAAATATGTGAATGATTTGTTATGCGAAAAAGGGAAATCATTTTGTGCTATGTTTCTGATCAGGATAATTAAGAGGAAAAGGGGTTACTTTGTGGGGTTAAGGCATGCATAAGTTGTGTGTAGGGAGTTGTGGCCAATCCAGCCAGCAGGGTTGGTTAGATAGTGAATGGGCTGCTGAAAAATCCCTGTACACGCTTGTTTCTGGAGGTTTTTTCTTCTTCCTGAGATTCTCCTCTTTCTGAGATGATTTAAATGTGTGAGTCTCTGGTCTATTGCTTATATTGATACTGATTGAAATTTTATCCTTTGGATTTAGAATTTCTTCAAGCATGTCTCAAGGGCTTAAATCTTCTCCAAAATGATAAACTCATTTCTAGGCTTCTGCAGCTCCTATTTAGGTAAATAAATGAGGGCTCTTTTCTAAAAACTTAGAGATATTTGTCCTTTGGGAAACTCTTAATTAATTTCCAGATTTGCTGCCTTTTTCATGATACTTTGAATAGAAATATTTTATGCATGATAATAGGGACAGTCTTTTTTGAATGCATTTTCTTTCTAAGTATATGGTGTCATTCCCATCAGATCCCTGTGTTCTTCCCTATCCTGGATCTTCTGTAATATGATCTTAAAATTTAATTGCTTAAATTAAATTAAGTGCTTTATTTGACTTGCATAAATTTGTCTAAGAAAAAGAGATAGTGCCCTCATGGCAAGTGTATGTTAAGTTTTGGTTTTTGTAATTGCTGAAAGCCAAAAGCTCATCCTTTTAAGAAAACTATGTGATGAAACTCAGAAATGACTATAAAAGAAAAAATTGCACAGAATCACATACTAATTTTGGAAAGTGGAAGGGAAGTACACGTGCACATTTACACAGGAATTTTCAGTGTTCTTAATACCAACTGTTGATGCCAATGTCAAGGTCTGAATGGTCTGTAGATGACTGGCTACTGCTGGCGGATTATCATAGTTTCAATTTAATATAGCTGCCATCATTGTTTGTAAATGTTATTAAGTACACAGTGCAAAGACAGAAGTGTTAGAGAAACATGGATTATTATGCTTCTTTCCAAATCTGAAGTTTACCCTGATTTGAAATTCCCAGCCCCTCACCTAACCCCCATCAAATTAGTGGGGAAGAGTTACAATTCAAAATTCTTGGCACCTACCTAGTCCACGGATGAAATACATAAAAGAGGGGCATGAGATATGGACTGAGCAGTCCTGAGGTTTTGCAGGAGTGGGTGATCAGGTTGAGCACCAGCCTCAGTCCTAGCCCTGCTACTTGGTAAAAGTAGGGTCTCAGCAGTTCCACTGTTGCTGTCTTCACGTGGCCACCTGCAGGTTACTGGCTGTCCCACAGTACCAAATGCCTCCTGGTTTGGGGGAGAAATGGCTCTGTGGAAGAAAGCGACATCATAGGCATGCTCACTGTGTGGGAATGCTGTCGCCTCAAAACTGTTCTGCGCTGTCTTGGCTTCTGGCTGCCCCCTGTGGTCTTCTCTAGGGAAGAAATCCAAATTCAAGGCACAAAATAGCTCTAAAAGGTTAGAAGGATATGGGGGCTGAGTTTATAGTTTTGTACTGGACTTTCTTAGAGAGAAAAGTTTCAAGGAAAGCTATTGGTTGGTGCCTCTGCAGCAACCAGTGCTGGAAGAAGTTTTGGGCATGCAGAGCTTGGTTGCCAGGGCTGAAAAAGAAAGGCTTAGATTAAATCCTCTCCAACGTGTCTTCTGGTGCTGGGATTCCACAAAATTGATAATTGTATATTCCGGCATACTTAAAAGCTAATTCCCATGCAGCCCCAGGAGAGAGTACTAATTCAAAGAATAATAATAACAACTGATTTGCACTTTTTAGGAGGAACCATACCTGGCCATTTGCTCTGCATAGATTATCAAAGTACACTTTAGCCACAACCCTGGGAGGTATTATTATCTTCATTCTACAGATGAGAGGACTGAACCTCAGAAAGATGAGCTGCCTTGGCAGAGCTGGGATTTGAACCTGGGTTTGAGTGTCCAAATCCCATGCTGTTAGTCTGAGATCCACTCAACAGAGGAATGACTCCTCCCGTCATTGTGTGGGATCAGAGACCAGCTGTGACTTTCTCATCCTAAAACCAAACTGAGCCCCCTGGATGGGGAAGATTGAGTAAGATGGAAAGCGAAGGCAGGGGAGTCCATATATACAGAAAGCATGTGTTCATCAGAACCTGGAAGCAGAATAAGGCTTGAGCTGCACCTTAAAGATGGGCCAGGCAATTTGGAATATCCAGGCAGTCAGCGTTACAATGAAATTCAGGCTGATATGAAGTGTGTCATATTCAAGTGAAATTTCCAAGAAAAAATTTAGGCTAAGATTCAAGAAAATTATCCATCTGCTTTGAGATACTGGGTTGGTGAAGAGAGCAAGATCAGAAAGTAGTCTCTTAGAACATTTAAAAATATATTGGCTAAAGCATTGGAGAAAACACTGTAAAGAAAAATTCTGTAATATCTTGATTATAAGCCTCTGTTTTTGGAAGTTTATAATTTACACATTAAGTTCTACTCTAGGCTGCTTCCACTATTTGAGCCTGAGAGGAAAATGCTTTATTAAATTTAAAACAATTGGCTTTCCATGTTCAAATTATACAAATTTCTCAAGTAGAGGTTCTTGCATGTTGGTAATTATTGTGGTTTCTAAAATGACTTAGCTATAAATTTAATTTGGGAAAAGGTAAGTCTCTTAGATCTGTGGTCCCCAGCCCTCAGGCCTCAGGCTGGTAGGATCCGTGTCCTGTTAGGAACTGGGCCGCACAGCAGGAGGTGAACAGCAGGGAGCAAGTGAAGCTTCATCTGTGTTTACAGCCGCTCCCCGTAAGTGCATATGCTCCGCCTCCTGTCAGATCAGCTGTGGCATTAGATTCTCATAGGAGCTCGAGCCCTGCTCTGAACTGTGCATATGAGGGATCTAGATTGCACTCCTTACGAGAATCTACTGCCTGAGGATCTGAGGTGGAGCTGAGGCGGTGATGCTAGTGCTGGGGAGCGGCTGCAAATACAGATTGTCATTAGCAGAGAGGTTTGACTGCGCAATAAATGTAATACAGTTGAAACATCCCGTAACCAACCTCCCCCCGCTCTCTGTGGAAAAATTGTCTTCCATGAAACCGGTCCCTGGTTACAAAACAGTTGGGAACCACACTGTCTTAGATAATCCAATAGCTCTCATCATTCAGAAATAAACTAGAAAAGTAGCTTTTTTGAAAGTGTAGTGATGACCTTTCTGAACTTTAAGTATATTATTATGTGCTAAAAACCTATATTGTACCACAGACCACAAATGGGTAGGAAAAAGTACAGTTAACATAGGATTTGTTTTCTAAATGATAGAGTTAACACAATTACGAATGGAACTATAAGTCTGTGATTAAATGAATAATTTTTTTTTACTATTAGAAGAAGGATCGTGCAATGTAAGTTATATTTTAAAACTGGGAAAAATGTATCCCCGTTAGAAATCCCCATATAAAAAGGGGGACTGGCTTTAAAAAGAACACATGTGCATGCACACACACATACTCACACATACTCACACTCTCTCAAGTACAGGAGGAGTAAGTTCCTGCATTAATGTGTTGTTACATCTATGGTTAGGAGTGGGAACATGAATTAGGGATACTTGAGCATTAGGGACTAACAGATGTTGAGTAACAAAATCAGGATGAGAGCCCAGCCCTTCTGACTGAAAGAACATGCTTTTCCCTGTATTGCTTATCTCTGGGAGAATTTCGTGTTCCAAATTATATGTGGCTTGTGGGAAGTTAACAAAAATATTTTAAATTTAAACTTTTAATTTATTATGTATTACAAAAGTATGGAAAAGCATACTCTTACTTTATGTATGTGTATATGTGTGAGTGCACGTATTTGTAAATGTTCTTTATAACATAGCATCTTCAGGGTACTGCTGGTGGTTTGCAGAATGTGTTTGGTGGTTGAGACTAACTCCTGAGGTGGGCCGCTCAGGCAGGGCACTGGGGAACTGGCCCAGGGCTGATGACTGGAATCCTATATATTAGTTAACTCTGTGCTGCTACAAAAGAGGCTGAGCCACTTGAGATGTTTCAGGTCATCCTGAAGTTGACCAACTAGCATAGTGACTCAGACTTTCTCCTAGAGAGCGGATTACTATTTGGAGTTGCCTTGAATTATAGGTGTTCTAATCACTATAGACATTAGGCAAAAGAATTAAGACAATAAGCTAGAGTTTTATTTTTTTTAAATACTATACTTTCTAACTCCCAAGTTAATTTTAAAATAATTTATGAATAAATGGGAAGTAGGCAAATGCAACACGGTTTCCTTTGAGAAATATGTTTATATATATATATATATAATATGTATACAATTTATAAGTAGGTCTATAATTTCTGTTTTTCAAAAGGCAGTTTTCCCTCTTGGAGTCACAGTATAGTTAAAAAACATATTCTTCTGCCTGATGTTCAAAATTAGTAGCTGGAAGAGTTGAACTAATTAAGTAATTTGCCTGACTCAATACTTGGTATGTTATAATAACATTCAGGGGTGCCATTAAGTAGATTCTTTCATTAACCATTTGATGTGGGAGAGTTTCAAAAATGGACTTGGTAGTGAAAGGAAAATGTCTATACGGTGTGGCTTGAAAATACTGTGATTGCTTCCACAGTTAAATCCAAACATTTTTATACTTGCCTCACCTTCCACTTTGTACTATAGAATTATTAATATTAATAAAACACATCGTGCTGTGTTTATAATCGTGCCCTGGTAATACCCCATATACCACTGTTGGATATGTACGCAGAAAAGCAGAATTTTTTGATTGGAATTTTTCCAATGTTATCTCGTGACTGTTAAGCACAATATTATGTATAAAACCTGAAGTAGGTAAAAGAAAAGCTTTAGACTTCTTAGGAGGCACATTGTGGTTAAAAGAATCCTAGACCAAAGAACCTTTATTTTTTCTAGATGGTGTATGTAAAACTCAATTATAATATGGAACCCTGTGAGTATAATAATGTGCATGTTTTACTGGCAAAACTAAACTAACTCACCTTACCCCAAATCCCCATGCACCCAAACTGGATCCTTCTTGTACTTACCACACTGTGTTGAAAATGGTAAGTGAGTTTATAATGTAGAAATATAGTTGTCCCTTGGTATCCTCAGGGGATTGGTTCCAGGACCCTCCATATACTCAAGTCCCTGATATAAAATGACAGAATATTTGCATATAACCTCCACACATCCTCCTGTAACCTTTTAAATCAGCTCCAGATTACTTATAATACTTAATACAGTGTAAATGCTGTGTAAATGGTTGTTGTACTGTATAGTTTTTTAAATTTGCATTTTTTTTTAAATTTGAGATAGGATCTTGCTCTGTCACCCATGTTAGAGCAGTGACCCATCATAGCTCACCGCAACCTCAAACTCTTGGGCTCCAGTGATTCTCCTGCCTCAGTCTTCTGAGTAGTCCCACCACCACATTGGGCTAATTTAAAAAAAAAAAAAATTTTTTTTGGCCAGCCTCTGTGGCTCATGCCTGTAATCCTAGCACTCTGGGAGGCTGAGATGGGAGGATTGCTTGAGGTCAGGAGTTTGAGACCAATCTGAGCAAGAGTGAGACCTCATCTCTACTAAAAATAGAAAAAAAAAAAATACCTGGGCAACTAAAAATGGAAAAAGAAGAATTAGTCAGGTGTGGTGGCACGTGCCTGTAGTCCCAGGTACTTGGGAGGCTGAGTCAGGAGGATGGCCTGAGCCCCGGAGTTTGAGGTTGCTGTGAGCTACACTGCTGCCATGGCACTCTAGCCCAGGCAATAGAGCAGGACTCTGTATCAAAAAAAAAAATTGTTTTTTGTAGAGATAGTGTTTCACTATGCTGCTCAGGCTGGTCTCGAACTTCTGGCCTCAAGGGATCCTCCCATCTCAGCCTCCTGAAGTGCTAAGATTACAGGCATGAGCCACTGCACCTGCCCTAACTTGCATTATTTTTTATTGTTGTATTGTTATTTTTCATATATTTATTTTTCTCAAATATTTTCAATCCATGGTTGGTGGAATCCAAGGATTCCTAACCTGCATTTATGGAGGGCTGACTCTGAATGGCTTACACATTTGGTCTAGGAATTACTGTCCCTGTGTGGTGCCTAAGCAGCCCCTAAGTGTTCAGTGTGATGAGTACAACATGCAGCCAGGTACCAGCAGTGCCGTCCTCCAGATCCCTGCCCAACCCAGACAACAGGACCTTGATCAGAAGGCCATTCCTTAGAATCATTCCATGCCAAACTGAAAGGCATACCTATGTTGATTGATTTGCTTTCCCAGGTATACATTTTCAATGAACCCATAAATTCTTTTCTCTCAAGTCACAGTTCAAGTGTATGTGGAGAGAGGGAGGTATAGAACAGATCTCCAGCAAGGTAGTTATGGGTATTTTTGTTTGTTTGCTTTTTATTCTTTTGTGTGTTATGGATAGAAAAGAAAGACTGGTGATTATAGTAGGTATTTATACACTCCTTTTGTTTGTCTAGTGTAGGTGCTAAGCAATTTTTTTTTTTTTGCATAGATGAGGTTAAGCCCCTTGGCATGTTCAACTGTGTACTTCAACATAAAATTTTCTCCATTTGGTATTGACAGTCTCTAGGGTAGAGGAAAAATAGAGGCAGAGTCATGGGCCCCAATGCTTAAGATGGTAGAATGGGAGGTAGATATTAACATTAAAGTTTACCAAAAGAAACTCACATTTATAAGTACTTGCTAAACGCCCATGTGCTTGGGTGAGTGACGTCATTCAACACAACAGGTCTGGAGCTCACAGGCCTTCATGTCTTTCATATTTAACTTTGTCAGCCCCTTGTATGCCCACATATCAGATTTCATCAACCTCAAGTTCAAAAGATGGAAGTGAGGCAATGCCCACAAACCACCTTCTGGGATCTTAGAAGGTATACAAGAAGCAAACATAACTATATCTTCAGCTTGCAAATCAAATAGGCTGTAAGAGGATTTCCTAAAACATCCATGCATGGTACTGTAGTCAGTAAAACACTGACCCAGGGGATGCATTTCTCGCTTAGTCCTCAAACCAGAAATGGGTGATGTCGAATGGAATTTGGGGGGAGAAAAGGGTACAGAGAAACATGTCATCCTCACCTTGCCCTCCATCTGCCACTTGTTTTTTTATTTGTTCATTTTTTGTTTATTTTCTTTTTACCTCCGTAGAGACTCTCTGGAGTCCCGAACCCTAACCCTAACCCTTTTCTTTCCCTTCATCTTCCTCTCTAAACATGTTTTCTCGGTAATGTGCTTCTTGTATCCCTATGTACAGGGAGGAAGCTGTGGTGCCTACTCTCTCCAAGGCTCAGGTTTACTCCAGCTTTTAAGCAGTTACTTTATCTGTCTTGTTTTCTTCACCTCTCCCCCATAGCCAAAGGATTGCCCCACGGAAAAGTTAATTATTAAATCCTTTGCCAGTATCAACTGTGCACAAAGCATGTGTACAATTTGATGAATTTTCACAAACCGGCTATACTTGCATAACCTGCAGATCAAGGAACAGATATTACCAGCACCCCCCAGAATCCTCCTGTGCCTGCTTCTTCTGGTCACTGTCTCACAAAGGGTAAGAGCTGTCTGATTCTATAACAGAATAGATTGCTTTTGTGTTACATGGCTTATTAATACATTAAAGTTTAAACAAAATAACTTTTAAACAATGTAGCATATTTTTCTAGAATTAAGGCAAAATTAACCAGGAACGAAGTATTGGCTGTGCTATTAAAATACAGAAGTTTAATATTGTTCATCATTAAAATTTGCATGAAGTGTGAACTATATTTTGTTATTAACTACCCTGGAGTTATCAATAACATAAGAGCTTAGTTTTGTCTCTCATTCAATGTTTCAGTTAACTATAACCACAGAATCAAAAATAAATTGCAAAATATACTAAAAGCCAGTATGCCATGCCCTAAATCTTGAAGACATATTTTAATATTCCAGTTTATTAAAAATAATGCTAACCATATAACATTTATGTGGAAAAAACACACTTTAAAAATGAAATTTTCTCTCCTAACCAAATTTGGTTTTATTTGTCGGTTAACTTGTAGCCTCTGAATTGTGAATTTGGAGTAATTTAATATTGCAAGTGGATGCTGATAGACGGATAGTTCTAGAATCTATTTTATACAACATATACTCTCTTAGGAGATTTTTTTAAAGGAATTTGCTCATAGATAAATTGATCAGGACATAGAGGAGTAAAGTCACATAGACGTTTTGGAATTTTTATCCTCATAGAGAAATTCTACATTGCAATTTGGAAATAATAGATAAAAATCTAAAAACACAGTCCAGGCGTGCGCCATACCCCATCAAGTGCTTGCCTGTACTTGGACTGTGCTGACCAACTTTCAGAGATGTTTCCACCATACCAAAAACGAAAGTTAAAAGGGATATGAAGAAAAGGTAGAATGATACCTTAAAATGTAGTCGAAAGGAAGAGAATGAGAAACGGGAATGTGATTTAAAAAGTAAAAAGGATAACAGGCAGATTGCTTAATAAAGATCAGATGGACTCAGATTATATTTTATAAATTCAGAATTTTCCTAATGTCAAAGCAGTTAATTTAAATCCAAAGCCAGATACAAATGGTACCACTTGGTGTGGAGCAGAATATTTAGCAGCCGAAGCTTACACAGCATTAAGGTTCTCACTATTCGGTTTCTGTTTCCTGCAGAGGAAGCTGTCTCAGCTACCTGCTGCTGCAAAGGCTGGCTTCTTTACAGCATGCCCTTGGGCATGTACTATTTAAGTAGCTTGAAAATTCGTGATTATGCTTCACGTGCTTGTCCAGTGTCTCTTCCCTTATGGAAACAGTGACATTTACAGTTTCTGGAGGGCGAAGTGTTTCTTGGGCTTCAGTCTCCAGTGTTTATCAGAGCCTTTAAGGAAAAAATTGAGTGGAAGCCCTGCACTGTGGGTAGCAAAAGGAGCATTTATATTGGGAACTCATTTTGCAGATATCTCCATCTCCTCTTGCCCTCTTTCTGCACACCCAGACTTTCTCCCTTTGGCAAGGAGTCATCTTTCCAAACCCTCATCTGGGTCCTGTGGCCTACACTTCTCTTTAGATACCCCAGAGCTCCCCTGTTGCACACAGGACATGGCTGCCATTTTTAGCACATCACGTGCTTCTGGATTGGGCCCCAGCTCATGGGCTCTGCTTTCCTACTCCCCTTTTAGCCACTTGTAGGCTGTCTCCTCTGACCAGATTGGTAGGAACCTGACAGTTTCCCTCTGCCCACCTCCCAACCTCCAACCCCACTCCTATTAATTTTTCCTGCAAGCCTTCCTCCTCCACCCCAAACACCCAGTGAGTTACTGGTGCCCATCTGCACTACAGCATCATCCCTCTGTTGCTACACTTACTCCTCAGTCATAATTGACTTTGCTTTCCTCTGGTCCGTCCTTAACACTAAGTTCCCCCGAAGGCAGCCTCCAGAACTCTGTCCCAGCTACTTAGCACATGGCGAGGCACTGAATTCAGTAGAGCTTCACAAATCTTTGTTGAACCAATGGAGGTAAGAGTCCCGTTAGGTTGAAATGACAGCCTTCCACTCCCTAAATGTGATTTCTAAAAATGTAGGGGAGTGAGCAGGATTTTTTCCCCTTTCTCTTCAAGTTGAATCCCCATGAATAGAGCTCCCCAAATTCTAGCGATCCACTTATAAACAGAACATTCCCTAAGATCAGGGACCACGGCCTAGCAGCCCATTCTGTATACACTGTCTCATCCTTTACAGTTGCAGCTGATCACCTTGGAGAACACACATCTACCAGCAACATCGGGAAATCAGAGTTAAACCGTTCAATCTTACCGTTTTTGTGCCACTTACGAATCTCACAGAGAAAACCTGAGATTCACATTTCTTTTCAAAATTATTACAAATATGGTTGAATATCTTTGTTCCTTTCTTCAGCAAAACACTCAGAACTGAGGGACATGTGTAATTGATAAATAATTAGTAAATAAATTGGGTAGGATCTGTCCATGGTGAATTTATGAAAGCACTTTGCCTCGGATTCATAAATGTTGTATCAAACCCTAACAATTAGAACTACATACATTTTCAGCACCTGGTGTGATAATAAGACGACTCCGGAATGAATGGGCTCAGCAGTGCTTTGTTACTGTGCTGCATTTTTTTGCCTGCCTGCCCAAGAATGAGCTATGAATAGATATTAAAATTTGGAAAAGGTACTCCTACATTGGGGGGAGTATGCAATATCAACTATCCAGGAGGAATTATGAATACAGTGCCTTGACCCTGAGTTTAGTCCAGCCCTGCTGCAGATGGGGAAATGAACACACACCTTTAGCCTAAAGCCCGAGGAAGGTGCGGTGCTGTCCCCTGCCCGTGTGTATCAGAAACATGGCCACAGCCCCATTCTGCCATCGCTCTTGCAAGACACGGCCATAGGGCCAAAGGATGCCTTCTGCAGACAGAGACAAGGGTCAGTGTGCATTTGGGGGTCGTTAGAGCTTATGTGAAATTGCTTGTATTTTCACAGTATCGTCCCAGCCTCACATCCTCCTGAGTACTAAGCCCTGTCCATTTCTCTCCCCAGTATCTGTTTAAGAGAGTTTTGTTTTGTTTTTTGAAGTTTTGCAGTTTCCCAAAAGGTCAAGTTAAAACTGGAGGCATGCCTGACACAATGTCAGTTAATTAAAGAGACCCTTTTCCTTACTCTGAACCCATACTAGAATTGAAATAAAAATATTACCAGTGGTTGAAGTTAGGGACACCGAGCAATTTTTAGTGGTAAAATGAACATTGCAGAAATTTAAACAAAGTACACGGGATTTTAAGTAATAACAAAAGAAGAAGGTGGAGCATTTGAAGGAACTGTTTCACTGCTCCACGTACACACACCTAGACACAAGGGACTTTTGGGGAGTGAAGACAGGAGAGCCTAAGTGTGGATTTCTTTACATCCATGGAAATCATTTTAAATCACTTTCGTAAGCAAGTTAAGCGGTTTTTAATGACTTTGTGGCTGTTGACTATTAGCAGTTGTCATGCTGACTGGCAGTCTGGCAGTTCTTCTGTCTGGTGACCCCACCACCGCCTCAGACTGTGCCTGATTTCCACAACACAAACACAGATTCATGTCTGTCCCAGGATTCACAGATTCATGCACCAGGCAAAGGATGCTCTTTTAAATAAGAAAACTTGTTCTTCTCTTAGGAACCTAGGTTGGGTCCTCTAGCACTGTTATTTCACGTAATATATAGTCATGAGCCTCAGAACGACATTGGTCAACAACAGACCACATATATGGCAAACGTCCCCTAGGACTATAATAGAGCTGAAAAGTTCCTATCGCCTAGTGACGTCGTAGCTATAGTACATTACTCATATATTTGTGATGATGCTGGTGTGAAACCTACTGCACTGCCAGTCATATAAAACTCCAACACATACAATTATGTACAGTACATAATACTTGATGATGATAATAAATGGCTGTCACTGGTTTGTGTATTTACTCTACTATGCATTTTATCATTATTTTAGAGTATACTCCTACTTAATGAAAAAAAAGTTAACCATAAAACAGCCTCAGGTGGGTCCTTCAGGAGGGATTCCAGAAGAAGGCATTGTTATCACAGGAAATGACAGCTCCATGAGTGTTTTTGTCCCCGAAGACCTTCCGGTGGGACAAGATGTGGAGGCGAAGACAGTGGTATTGATGATCCTGACCCTGTGTAGACCCAGGCTAATGTGTGTGTTTGTGTCTCAGTTTTTAACAAAAAAAATCAGAAAAATAAAAAAATTTAAAAATAGGAAAAAGTTTATTGAATAAGGATATAAAAAGGAAAGGATACGATATAAAGAAAAAGAATATTTTGTACAGTGGTACAATGTGTTTGTGTTTTAAGCTAAGTGTTATTACAAAAGAGTCAAAAGCGTAAAAAAATCAAAAAGTTTATCAAATAAAAAAGTGACAGGAAGCTAAGGTTAATTTATTATTGAAGAAAAAACTGTATTTTTAAAATTTTGTGTGGCCTGAGTGTTCAGTGTTTATAAAGTCTACAGTAGTGCACAGTGGTGTCCTGGGCCTTCACATTCACTCAGCGCTGTCCCACTGACTCACCCAGAGCAAGTTCAGCCCAGTAAGCTCCATTCGTGGTAAGTGCCCTAGATTGGGTACCATTTTTAATCTTTTGTACTGTATTTTTACTGTACCTTTTCTATTTTTAGATATGTTGAGATACACAAATACTTACCATTGTGTTCCAGTTGCCTGCAGTGTTCAGTCCAGTAAACTGCTGTATGGGTTTGCAGCCTGGGAGCAATTGGCTATACCGTTTATGGCCTAGGTATGTAGCGGCTGTGCCACATAGGTTAGTGTACGTGCACTCTGTGATGTTCCCACAACAATGGAATGGCCTGACGACACGTTTCTTAGAACATATCTCTGTCCTTGTGACTGTATTAAAATTAGAAAATCTGTGAAAATTATTTTGCTTCTCTTAATGCCCTTAGTTACTACCTGCACACCTCACGCCCTTTTCACTTTCCTTAAGAGTTGTGCTATTCCAGCTTACTAGGGTCTGCATTGCCAGTTGGTTTCTCTGTACATTTTAATTATGTCGTTTTCCTGGACAAGGTTTTGATAACTGGATGTGGTTAGAAAAGTTTGTGACTGTGTTCCGGAATGCTGTGTTAGCCAGGAATTCCTCATCCTGTGCGAAAACCAACCTGTCAACCTGAAGAATGGGGTACTCTTCAGGAAACCCATTATTGTTGTTTATTGGAACTTGATTCAAAAGGATACTAAGCTTTTGAGAGTGGAGGTGAACTTGGCCTGGGCACACCTTCTGTAATGGGTTTAGTGTTTTGCTTGTTTCTTTGTTGGATTTTTTTTTTTCAACTGCTTTATATTCTTTGAAAAGGTTTACTCTTAGGCAGTGAAAGTAAACCCAATTTTGTGGCATCCTAGAAAACTGGTAATAAATAAGTGTCTAACAAGAAGTGTCCTGGGTTTACTTGCTTATATTTCATAAACATCTGCGGTAATTGGAAGTAATTTCATCGTTTGCACTCTTAGTGAATCACTATTACACATTCAGTTTACACACCAAAATAACTGTTATTATTCTTTTTTTTGGAAAGAAAGCCTTCTGTCAGTGTCCAGCAGAAGGCTAGCATCGTGCCGGTCCACTTGCATAATGCCTCAGCTCTCCCTCTGGCCAGGTGAAAGGTGGGCAGTCTCACAAAGTGTGGCTCAGGTGGGTTTCTGTGCAGAAGGTTATGAGTGCATCCCCCCAGGCGACTGCCCGTGTGGAGCTGGACCCCCACCCCCGCTCCCCCTCATCCTCCCCTCAGGCAGGTTACCTTTCGTGGTTGTGCTGGTCAGCCACACCAGGAGAAGCAGAAAGTGGCTGTACTAGCCTCCGATAAATAAAGGGTTAGCTCACGCCTAGGCTCAAAGGGCAGGTGCCTCCTGGGCAGGGCCCTTTGTTCAGTCCTGCTGTCTGTCCGGAAGAGGCGAGGTGCAGAGAGGACGTACGTGGGAGACCCGGCCACCTGGGCAGGTGTGGGAAAGAGCAGCAGCAGGGATCCCTTTGGAGCTGGCCCAGCTTAGACTTTAGCCTTGGATCCCTGCGTAGCCGAGTGTGCGTGTCCATATCAGTCAAGTTAATGAGCAGAGCTAAGAAACAAACAAATTTTTTCTTCCCTCACCAGGGTTCTTTCATGTCCTGGAAGGTCTGACTGACAGCTTTGAAGGGCCCACTCCTGCCCTGAAAGCCCAGGCAGCTGCAGGGGGCGTTTACACGTTTGAAACTGTCAGCCCATCCCCTCCCTGACCAGGAAACCTGGGCAGGAGGAGGGGAGAAGCAGGGAAAGGGGTGTGGTCCCCTCCACCCCATCTGCATAGCACAGGCTTCCTAGGACAGGAGCAGTTATCACTGAGTTCAAAGGGCAGTTGTTATTTTGGGGCTCCTGGGGGAAAAGATGAAAGGATGAGAGAAGACTGTTTCTGTTCGCTACAGGAAATTAATACAGTAGTCCTAGTTTGGTTTTTCTCAGGATATCTGAGTACAAGAGGCCAAGCTTTGTGCACAAGGAAGCTGCCTCCTTTTCCCTTGGTTGCATCTGTCTGGAAGGTGCCCTAGCCCTCCAGATGGAGGATTCTGGTGAGTCTGCAGCTCCCTCCCAGGCCTTCCTCTCCTGGGGTCTGTGCCTTGTACTTGTGGGATATTCTGTGGGATATACACCCCCAAGTCCCCTCCAGCCCCTGCCCCCATTGTTAATACATGAGAGTTTCATCTAATTTGCCTTTGTATCCCCAGTGGCTAGCAAATTCCTTTCATAGATACTTGTCGAATAAAAGAAACTTCTTTTATGGTAGACGTTGGTTTGTTACAATCAAGCAGTGGCTTGCCACCAGTCTACTTTGTACCTTACCATCAACTTACTGCAGAATATGATGACACTCCTTCATGAATAATGCATTTAATAAGTGTGGTTTTTGTATTGCACTCCCTGATTCATGCTCTCCCTTCACAATTCACACTTGTGGAACCAGAAATTTAGAGAAGAACGGCACATTCTAAGGTTAGAAATTTCCTTCCTAAGAAGAGAAACAAGTGGGCTTATTATAATTGTCTCTTAAGACCTCCAAACTCTAAGCAGATGCCAGATTCATGACAGTTTTGCCATATCGGAGTCTCTCCTCGATTACTTCAATTTCTGGTCTCCCATTCTGTTTCTTCTTCGTCTCTGTCTCTGATATGTCAGTCTTCAGCCTTAACAGAAAGCATCGCTGAAGCCCTGCTGGAGGCTTCCAGGGCAGTTATCTTTGCTTTGGGACTTGTACACAGATATTTAGTTTATTATGGCCTGTTCTAAAAATTTATGACCTATGAAAAGTTTATTTTCAGTGTAACTGAGGTCAGAATTTGACATTTAATCTGAAATCCATGTGGCACTCAGCTGCGCAGGATGTGAAAGCGCTTTGTAAACAGTAGCTGCGGCCTTTGAGGAAGGCCAGAGCTTTGGAGTCAACAGACTTAGTCCCAAATCCTGGGGCCTCCACCTTGGGAGATTTGTGTGATTTGCTCTTTTTCTTTTCTTTGTTTTTTTCCCCCTTCTATTTGTTTTAACAGAACACAAAAAAATTAACTATAATCTAGGCTTCAGTTTCTTCCTCTGTAAAATGAGAGTAACTAATCTGGTTCTTTTCGACAAAGGATATTTTTAAGTGCCAGCCAGAACACCTGTATTGGGCTCAAGGGCAGCGTTTGTTGCTGTTATTATAAGAACACAATAGAAGAGTCAGAGGAAATGGAATTGGCTGCATGTCTAGCAATTTTTTTTTTTTTTTTTTTTTGGCTCTTGCTTAAGCAGGCCTGGTAAAAGTGACATAGGTGTTTTTCTTGTTTGTTTGTTTTGCTCTTGCATTACATTTTTTTTATTATTATTTCCCAATATTATGGGAGTATAAATGATTCAGTTACATGGATTACTTTTGTACTGCTTGAGTCAAAGTTATAAGTGTGCACATCACCCAGACAGTGTACATTGTACCTGTTAGCCATGATTTCACCCATCCCCTCCTCCCCTCTCCCACCTGCATAATTTCCATTGAATTTTACTTCCATCTGTGTACATGAGTGCTGATTGGTTAGTTCTAATTTGATAGTGAGTACACGTGGTATTTGTTTTTCCATTCTTGTGATACTTCACTTAGGATGATGGTCTTCAGCACCATCCAGATTGTTGCAAAAGGTATTAATCCAATTTTTTAATGGCTGAGTAGTACTCCATGGTGTACATATACCACATTTTATTAATTCACTCCTGAATTGATGGGCACTTGGGTTGATTTCACCCAATTTTGCAATTGTGCATTGTGTTGCAATAAACATTCTAGTGCAAGTGTCTTTTTGATGAAATGACTTTTTCCTTTGGGTAAATACCCAGTAGTGGGATTGCTGGATCAAATGATAGGTCTACTTTTAGTTCTTTGAGGACTTTCTATATGATTTTCCATAGAGGTTGCACTAGTTTGCAGTCCCACCAACAGTGTTTAAGTGTTCCTCTCTCTCCACATCCATGCCAGCATCTGTTGTTTTGGGACTTTTTAATAAAGGTCATTCTCACTGGAGTTAAGTGATACCTCATTGTGGTTTTGATTTGCATTTCTCTAATGATTAGTGACATTGAGCATTTTTTCATGTGTTTATTGGCCATTAGTCTATCTTCTTTTGTAAAGTGTCTGTTCATGTCTTTTGCTCACTTTTTAATGGAGTTATTTGATGTTTTCTTGCTGACTTGTTTGCATTCTTTGTAGATTCTGGTTATTAGCCCTTTATTGGATATATAGCTTGGAAATATTTTCTCCCATTCCGTAGGTTGTCTATTTGCTCTGTTGACTATTTTCTTGACTGTGAAGAATAAAGATGGCTGACCAGAGACATCAGCATTACCTTTTTATATGATAATACTTTATTCTTTGAAGTGACTGTGGTTGATTTAACTTACAATGCAGACAGTGATTTTTTTGTGGGGGGCTTGAGGAAGAAAGAACAGAAAGGTCTTGGATGGAAATTCCCTGACTTTCAGTCCTCCGTAGCACACAAGCACAAAGAATTTTAATCTGCTGCTTCTAGGCCACATTTGGTGTTCCGTGGAACAAACCCTCTTTGAAACCGAATGTCTGCTTAGCAGCCAGGGCTCACTCTGGGCCCTCCTTCTTCCTGACTGGTGGTCTGCAAGGTTAGGCCTGCCATGAAGTGTACCCTCTGGTTAGACAGGTAATTAAGTATTAGGGAAAAAGGCAGAAAGACTTTGAAGTTACATAAAACTTGTCATCTTTTTTTTTTTTTTTTAAGAGTCTTAGAAATGACTTAGCCCTTTTTGTCTCTAAAATTGTAGGCTTTGGTGATGCACTGTTGGGTAACAGAGTTAGATGTTCCTGGCACAGAGTGAATACTTCTTCAATGAATGGAGAAAGTGCAGCTTAAATTATTCAGAGAAGGGGGGAAAAATCAACAAGAAAAGGGAAAGAGAATAAACAATTAACTGTCAGATGTCCCGATTGCCAACAGTGGAATAATGACAAACATTTTCTGAAACTGAAGAGCCCTGTTGCTTTAAATGGGAGGCATCAAAGAAGGGAGCTTTGGAGTCAACCTGGGTTCAGATACTGACTGCCACTTCCAAGCGATATGACAACCGGGACTGGTTGTGGGACCCTGTGTGGAATTAAAATGTGGGCCCTTTGTTCAAAAAGCAGGAAAAAAGTGCCCTTAAAGTTACTAAAAATGTTTTGCCTCCTTCCTTTCTCATTCCTTCCCTGTCTCTTTTCCCTTCTCTCTCTTGAATTGTCAGTGTTTTTA
The DNA here is from genome assembly GCA_963574885.1 of Lepilemur ruficaudatus. Lineage (NCBI taxonomy): Eukaryota > Metazoa > Chordata > Mammalia > Primates > Lepilemuridae > Lepilemur > Lepilemur ruficaudatus. Next base: position 20,568 of record CAUYRT010056912.1, on the reverse strand, counting down.
ATGATCTAAGTAATGAAAACTGAAAATTTTAATTATTAGCATGAATTTTTCTGTTTGTCTTTAACTTGCGCAATGCCAGTTTTATATGCAAATATAAGAGCATTTAAGTCATTTGCATAATTACTGAAATTACACAATTTGTATTTCGTAGCTGGCACCTGCCTATGTATTTCTTTCTGACCAAAACAGTGGAAACACTGCTGAAAACTAACTCCACTGTTTTTATTTCTCTTCTTGATACCAGTAGTTCTACCAACACAGTCTACCTTCCGCTTGCTGATGAGTAAGGCAGGGGTCTCTGTGTGGTCATTTCGAGCACAAGGGATTGGCTAATACAGGGAAAAGGAAAGGACATTAAGGGGCCCTTGGCCGATGTGTTTCTTGAAGCACAAATGCCTTCCTTTTGCTTTTGAAGCCAGTTCTGGTTCTAGCAGAAAGCATGACCTCTCAGGCCTGCTGGGTCCCGTGCTTGTCATACAGGTGCCGTGTTCACCTTGTACTCGTTTTGAGTCTTGTGAAGCTCCCGTGCATCGTGGCCTCATTAGACTTCTGCACCATGGGACATTTCAATACTATATGTGAACGGGCGGCAAGGAACAGTGGACACTGCCTGACACATGGATTACCCACGTCTGCTTCATAGCTCCCTCTCTCCCCTCTGACTTCACTTGCAGAGCACAAGGTCAAAGACAGAATTACTGAGAACTTCAAGCCAGTGACAAGACAGCATGAAAGCAAGTGTGGCCCTTCTGACTGTGGGACCCTGTGTGATTGCATGGGTCACATGCCCAGGAAGCCTGCCCTAGTCTAAGGGGTTCTTAACCTCAAGGAACCTCCATTTCCTCATCATAAAATTGAAGCCATAATATTACCTAATTCATAGGTTGTTCTTCTGTTTAAATGAAGCCATGTTTATTGTTTACACGATACCACCCTTGGTACATTATAAGCCTTTAAGAAAAGTTAATTCCTGCCACTTCTACTACTGAGCAAGTCTTCAAACATGATGGTTCTATTCTGGTAAATGCAAATGCAAGTCAGAGTCATTAAATGTCACTTCTGCACTGAGCAGGCTGCAAACAAAATTTTATAAGTCACAAACATACTTTGTTGTCTCTTTTGAAATGACTTGGTGTCTATGCAAATGAATAAGCAAGTAAAATATAGTGCCTTAAGGCTTCTAAGAGCAATGCTGATTTGTACAAATGTAAGGCCTAACTGTGGGCAACTTGCTTTCCTCCTCTGTACCTCAGTTTCCTCGTGTCTAAAGTGAGAATGTCACATGTATGACATGGATCCTAAAAAATGTCACATCGTGGCATGGTGTCTTACAAAGAGGATGGACCTAAGGTAAAAGTTAAGGTAAAAATAAATGTATGAAAAGGGACGTGATGGAGAGAAGAGGTACAATGAGTGTTTCTATCACCGTTCCTATCTCCTGGGTGCACACCGTGTGTTAAAGACCATGCAGCTTTCTTTCTCTGTAGATGGGGCTTTTGCCTGGAAGAACTAATGCACACGTACAATATGTGAGGACTGTTCAGACACATACTGTTTTGTAGCCACATTTCACCCCTGTAGAAACTCCAAGCATGTACTTTCTGAATCCATTTCAAGGGTCCTGCATAAATAAAGCACTCCAGGTAGGCTGAAGTGCCTGGAGTTAAGACTCCCGTAAGGTCAGAGTTTTCTTGATGGGGTAATGAAACACAGTGGTGTGTTGGATCTGGCCTGTAGATTTTCAGGAATTTTGTGAGCCAATTATTAAATAATATTGAAAACAAAGGTAGTAAATACTCAACACTCATCACTTCCTAATTATTTTACTTCATTGTATTGTTATCTATGCTCTTGAAGTTATTTGCTCTCATTGTATTTGTATGGTGGAAATACCATATACAATGATGAGCTTTTGCAGATATTTTCCCAATTCTGTTGAGTAGTATCCTATGAGTAATTTGAAATTAGCTATGGTGAAGGTATTTACACCATAGACAAAGCAAACACCAACCATCGGGGCTCTTTCTTCCCTCCACCTCCCTGAGAGACAATTGTAAAACATTTATCTGTGCACTGCGGGGTGCAATTTAGTGCAGAGGTTCCTTTTGGAAGATTTGTTACAAGCTGTGGCTATTGTGCACCATTACAGAAGCCATTAGAGAGTGTGAAAAGGCAAAAGGAGAAGACGGAAATAAACATTTTTTGAGCATCTGTGCCTGACAATACATTAATTGCCTTTCCTATAGAGCCCAGTTAAAATCTCTGTGATATCACCTCAATCTTGCAGTTGAAGAAACTGATCTGTGGCTTAATAACTTGCCCAAGTTGATATAGCTAATAAATGAAAAAAAACTTACTTTGGAAATATATTTGAATCCAGGTATTTGTGACTCAAATGCTTATTATCTTTGATTTCTCAAATGGAAATATGAATACATTTTGTAAAGGGAATAGTGTTAAATGCTATGGTCTGATTTTTGTAAGTATAATTAATACTATATTCCTTCTTTCATTCATTTATTTGTACATCAAACATTGCAAGTAAAATGGGCCAACCACTGGTCATTTAAAGGTTCTGCCCAGGGAGGAATAATTCTGTGGGAAGTGCCGTGGGAGCACAGAAAGAGACCGAGGGCTGCCAGAGAAGCTTAAGAAAACAGCCCTGCCAAAGGCATGTAGGCGTGTCTGGCATTGGTGTGGTCTCCAGGGTTTACAGTGCTGTGGGGAGCGAGGCTGGTTTTGGTGGCGCAATGGGAATTATGCGACTGTGGTCGCACGGGCGTCTGTGGGGAGTTTGGTGATTCCAAGCAGTGTGCTTAACATTGTTTCTGTGGGAACCTCTGTCCAGGTGCCAGACCATCCCCGAAGGGAGGCACACACGGATGCAGTCGCCCATGTTTCCTGGTCTTCTCTGGTATTGGACTGCAGCCATGCTAGGGGCATGCAATGCAAGGAAAGCTTTGATAAGGCAGGCTCATGGGCTACGCCCCTCAGATTTTGGTTCAGTAAGTCTGGGGTAAAACCCAGGAAGTTGAATTTTAAACACACATCCTTAGAGATTCTGAAGAAGTACTAGGCGCCACACTTTGAGAAGTAGTATTGTTCTACAGCTTCTATGCTGTCTGCCCAAATAAGAAAAGGGGCATGCACAATGATGATAATGACATCTCTTCCAAGCTCTGGATCACTTTTATACCCAGTCTCTATTGATCCCCGACATTGCCTGGTGAGATGTTCAGAGCAGTTAATTATGCTTCTTATTTTACAGCTGCAGTTGAGAGAACTGAGGATGGCACAGGTTAATTAAGTGTCTCCAGGTCCCGCCTCTAGCAACTGGCAGACCCAGACTTCTGAGTGTTTTGCCAGTGTATTTTCCTTGGATGCACAGTGCCCCATAGTGGCTACAGCCACGTGTTGTGAGGATGCCACCTCATGGCTCTGGAACCAGCCTTAGAAACTGTGCAATTAGCCAGGGGGCCACCTGTGCTCCCCAAAGTATTTTGAATGCTATTGGAATGATTCTACAGACTCGATGATGCACTGATTTTATTCTTGAGTTTCCCTAGTCTCAATTTCTGCAGCATTCTGTTTAGCAACAGAACTTTAAAATATTCCAGCTGTAAATTGATGATTCAATCAATTCAGTATCATTAGGTGACAAGAAGCATATTGTGAATAGGATAGATTTCTGTAGGTTGTATTTCAGTCCCTTTCCATCACTTAGTAACAGAAAACAAGACAGAGAGAACAAGAGAGTGAGCGTGAGCCAGACAACCCGTATTCTCATTTTGTGTCTGCCTCCAGCTAGCTCTGTAACCGCAGGTAACTTGCTTCATATCTCCAAACCCTGGGCTCCTCATTTGTAAAGAGAGAAAGTTAGAATCCTTGTAAGATCTGTCCCAGCTCTGACACACGTGATGGCAGGCTTTGGGGTCTCCAGGGTGGAGGGAGAAAATATCTCCACTGATACTGTGTTCTTTGGCTTTCCTAAGACAAAAATGAAAATTACATTTTAGGAATGAACTTATGATTCTATTATTGTATTCATTTATTTTGGAATTGGGAAACATAGAAACATATTTCATCAAATTAATTAGATTTAAAATAGCTCGATGATTTTTCTCCAGCATTTAGTCACTTTTCTTGGCCACTCTGTCCTGTCTCTGTCTAGAAATGTTTCTTCTATGCCCTGCCTCAGTTTAGTGCCTGGGTTATAAAAAGAAAGCATAATAAAATTATATTCCTCTCAGCCCATGCTTCTCAGTTGTTTTCACTTAGAACTGATATTTTGTTTTATTGCAGAATTAGGACTAAAAATTTTACTCAAATGAGATGGGCAACCAAGCTGGAAATGCTTTTTTTTAAGAGCACATAAAGCAGTGTAAACCCACAGTAGCCATAGATGGCTTAACTTGCACTTTACATTCTGAGAGAGCCAGGACATTTTTTAGGGTATATTATTTTTTTTTCTCTGCAGTCAAAGTAATAACCCTACACTGTTTAGAAACGAATTCCAGATATAGATTTTTATCAGACTCATCTGAAATTGTAAATAAATTTCAGACTGATGAATTCAGTGTTTCTGTGATAGAGATCATAAACATTTTCCATTCTCAAAAAGCAATCTAGGGAGTATGTATTTGTACTGTAGTTAATGCTGTGTTAAGTCAGTGTAATATAGCTGCTGCAAACATTTGTAGAGCAAAGAAGAAAAAAGCCTTTATTTAAATCTTGCCAAGAGCAGAAATAAAATGAGCAAATGCACGCTGGAGCGAGAGGCAACATAAAGATCGGTGCTGCTTTATGACTCTGGTGCAGGGGTATTAGCGTTTCATTTAAGCTGCGTGTCATATACACACGGATCGCTAATAATTTTATGTCTGACTGTGTGGCTTACAAGAGATGTTTGTTGAGTGAATAAATGTTGGATAAGTGCTTTCTTTTCTGCTATAAAACTGTCATTTACTCGGCATGGAAATTAGATGCAAATACTCTTATTGTAATACCATTTGTATATTTACGTAAAAGTATGAAGTAAGAATAAATGAACATCAATTTTGTTTAGTAATGCAATATTTTTTTGGCTGACACAGGTACCATGAAATTACCAGTAATTTCCACTAAAATTATAGGATCATGGAAGATAAGACCGTGTTGTATTGTCTTTTTAATCTCCACCATCTAACACAGTGCCTGCGCATATAATAAATTCTTAATACACACACATGTGCTTGTGTATATACATATATGTACACACACATGCACACATATATACATAAATGAATATTCTCATTAATGGGGAGGTGGGCAGTTTATATGCCATGAGTTATTTACATATTGGGAGAAAGATTTCCACAGGCCAGAGAGAGGTTTTGGTAGGAAGGAAAAAGGGCTAGGTTGGCTGGTGGGGGGAAGATAAACTGATCACTTGTTCAGCGTAGATACGGAATCAGAATACATCAGGTCTTGTGAGTCATGGCGTCATCTCAGAGACACGCAATTTTCAGACAGTGTTTTTCTTTTTTGTTGTGCTATTTCCCTGTGTCATCCTAGTTAATTTTATGTTCTGAGGCTGATGACTCAGCCACAACTGTGGTCTCAACCTTCTATTCCTCCTTTAATTTCTGTCACTGATATTTCAAGAGTGGACTTGGTGTTGGTGCCTCCTGAATGTGTTAGACTGTAAAATGTCTGGTCCTGCTGAAGCCTGCAGAAGTTTTGTGCAATCACTGAAGCTGGGTGGGTATGGCTATGTTATTATCTTCACATTTCTCTCTTTCCAGTTCCATGCATCACAGATGCCATACTTTTGAGTTCCCACATCCCAGTTGAATGTGGCTGTTGCAAAACCCTTTGCAAGGGAAGGTCTTTACTGAGCTGAGATGGGGATGCTGAAACCCACTGTGTTTTATTTATGTCATTAGATGTGATAAGACATTACAATTATAATATTTTCGAAAGTTGTTGGTCTATGTTATAGAAGCCAGCCTTTCCTTATCACGATATGTTTCACATCCAAGATTCAAAGAGCAGAGTGCGGCACGATCCTTTCTCCATTCAGCCTCCAAACTTGCCTGGGGTTCTTGTCCTCTTCCTCTTGGCATTAACCCCAGTGGGTTTGGGGCTGGCACAGTATGGGGGATATTGATGCTTGCTGGTATCTAACTCATCTGCCTCAACTCCCACTCTCCTTTTCTGTCAGCCTAGAGATAATTTTTATCTCCCCTTGAGCAAAGGAAAACTGATTTAGTGACCACTGGAGCTTAGGGACCCCGTTTCTGAGGCCGTGGGAGGAGAGGAGGTGAAGGAATGCTGCCTGAGCAGGAGCTGGCCATAAGGGCAGAAGTGAACTGGCTAGCTGGGGGACATTCCAGCAATCTGGGAGTACAGCAAACCACCTTAGAGCCTGAGGGGCCTCATGCCTAAAAAGCCACGGCTTGACACGAAAGCCACCCACAGCTGTAAAGGAAGATTGCAAAATATCAGCCCTGGAGAACGGACGCCAGGCTCCAACTCTTACAATACACTAGGTTGAGTTCCTTCCCTCCCCTTTCTCAGTAGAACATCTCAGAAAGGGGGTCCCTAAGCTCCGGTGGTCTTATCCCCATCAACTTAGCAAGTATTCTTCCCAATCGTCATCCTCCCTGCTCTACCCTTTGAAACGCAGCTTTTGAACTTAAAAAGCCAAGAATTGACATAACTCCCTTCTGGTTCCTTTGTGACAATTACCCTTTAGGGATGGGAGGTCTTACATGCGTAGGCCTGTGAATAGAGGAATGTCATGGGGTAAGAGGGAATGGAAAAAAATAAACAAAAGACTGCACAGTGTCCTGCAAGATTTGTATACTTAATTTCTGTCTTTCCCACATCACTATCAGCTCAGTAGGGGGAGAAGTTAATTTGCTTTACTCATCGTTGTCTACCTAGAATCCAGTAGAGCAGGCACTCAAATGTCTGTAGAATGAATAAAGCAATGGCTGAGTGTGTCATGGACCATCAGTTCTGTGCTCATGTCTGCACACATGCACATACGTAAAAGAAAGTTTGTGCTGCTGTTCACATGGGAACAGTCACGCAGTGGCTGGCATGACTGCAGTTAGTTGGAAATTGGAAGATACTATGAGAGCAAGCTAGTACTCAGAGTCAGAAACCTCAGAAATTATTTCAGAATCTGGCATCTTTTTACTGGCTTTGAAAAATGAAGCCTGGACAAGCATACTGTAGAGCAAACACCCGACCTGTGTTCGGGTTATTCGTAAGTCTGCTGTGGGTCCTTATTCAGGAGTCTCACCCCAGGTAAGGTCACACTGCTCACGCTCTTCCACGGGGGCAGCTCTGCACACAGAGGGGAACACGGAGCTCCACAGAGCTCAAAGCCCCGCACTGAGAAATTTCTTTGAAGGCTCATGTTTTGTAAAAAACATTCAAGTTGATTTTATATTTGACTCCAAAATAAGTGTGTATATGCTTTAATATAAAAATTAATCTGTTTCTATCACTCCAAGTCTTCTGTGAAAATCACCACCCCAGGAAGACCTGGTTGGCTTAATCCCATGACGTTAAGGATAACGTATCCCATTGTAAGGAGCAAGGTGTTAGGTCATTAACAACTTGGCATTTTTTTTTTAATATGGTCTTAAAAGTTCCATCCTTAAACCCAAACTTCAGTAGTGTTAATGTTACTCTACCGCAGCCTCTAAATAGCCTTACAAAGCAAACAACTACCTCTTTACTTGCCCAGAGGAATGTTTACCTGTCCATGATTCTCACCAGCACCTCTACATCTGCCAAGGTGATTCTTTTTTGTGTACACCAGGATCATCTTTTCATTTACACTTATTTTATGAAATAAGAAATTAACCAAGATTCCTGTGACATAATTATTAAATCTAAATATTGACTATTCCCCAACATCATGAAAACTGAACAAATCAGTAAGACATCTAAATTCAAAATGTTCTTGCTAATACACTTTTTCCTTGGTTATTTTCAACAACATTGGGGGGTAAGGAAAGCAAACATCATCACTGTCCTCATTCTTCCTGACGGTCCCCAGTGCTAACAAGGGGTGCTTTTAAAAGTTCCCTCGGTGCCGCAACTCACACTTCTCATCCATGCAGTGGGCTTGACTGTGTTTTCCTGGTGAAACATAGGATTGGAGGGAGACTCACATAGTAACTGCTCAGCACCTCAGTTGGTGCGATGAGTGTCAGACAGATGGAGGTTAAAATATCATGTGTTTTAGTGACAAAGCCATGCAAAGATTGTGGCCTGGGTATGAGGAACAAGTTGTATTATTGCCAATCCTCCCTTTTCCTTTATACACCCAAGTCTAGACCTTGGACAAATCCATTGAGGCACAGTTTGGGCCTCCACGGACTCACACCGTGATCCATGTCTCCTATCCTTTGGATTGGGGACTCCTTTTTTATGGGAAGGATTACAGGGTAGAGAAAGAGGCCAGGATGTTACTCCTGGGACATTCCTCAACAAGGAAAGAGGAAGGCTAGAAGAGACTGCATCGTCCCAGCAGTCAGGAGTCAAGATGTTGCATGGAAGCCCTTAGCACAACCTACAGGTATTTAAAAATACCTATTATTTATGAGAATGATAACAGATACTTTACTTCCATTTTCTCGTCTAAAATATGTTATTCTATAACAACTCTATGAGGTTGGGATTATCTTCATTTTACAGAAGACAAAGCCAAGGTTCAAAAAGGTTAAGAAACTTGCCTGACTCCACAGGGATAGGTAAGCGTCAGGGCGGGAACCCTTGTCTCACTGTAAACCTGGTGCTCTTCCCGGCTTTCATAAACCCTTACAGCACACTCTCACATCCCGCTGCTCACCTCCTGCAGCGGTGAGCAGTGTTAAGTTATTCTTTTCTTGACTGCTACTGTTATCATGTGAAAGCTTTAACTAAATCTCGAGTCCAGTGTAAAATGTTAGATTTTGTGTTGCTAGATTAGCAGGAATTGTTACCTAGGGCGATTTGGAAATAAAGATGTATATGTCAACACAATGATTTTTCTTTCTTATTTTTATAACTTTTTGCAACTTCTATTACGACTTTATTTTTACAATTTTTGTTATTGTCTAAACTTATTAAATACTTTAAATATGTGGTAAAATAGAGAAACTAAATATAATAAGGGAGTTTCATACCCAGATTGAATGCATATTAATATTTTGCTATATTTACATCCGATTTTTTCTTTATAAGAAGGGAAATATTTTGGCAACGACACAAGCCTTCTCCCTCCCACCCATCCAAACTTTTGTCCTCTCTCCTTAGAGGTAGCTACTAGATGGAGTTTATATTGTGTGTTTAAACATTTTACAAAAATGACCCATTTGGTATGTTTGCTTTTGTAGCCTTTATTTTTTTTTTTTTTTAAGTGGAGCTCTTGCCACATAGCACTCTCTTTCCAGTGAGAGAAACAAATGCCCCATGGGGCCTTTGAAATCTTCTGAAAGGGCACTTGGAAGCACCCTTTCTTCTCTGGGTTCTTGTGAGAGTCTCATTGTCTGGACTGCTGAGAGATTTTGGAGTTGAGTCCATAGTACCCTTTTTGCTCACTCTTTTGTTACTCGATAGTGTAAAGCTTAACTTCCCAAAAACTAACTCAGTTCTCCGAGGGCAAAGACATCATGTGATATACATGCAACCTGACATTAGATTAAGTATTTGTTGAATTATAGCAGCATAAATTATAATAAACTGATTAACACAGGGAACTCATTAGAAGATAATTATCAGGCATTTGGTCCATGACAGGTTTACTTTATAAGACTGAAACAGGAGACAGAGGACTTTATTTAGGCATGGCTTATTTAGTGCTTATTAGCTTAAGTTGGGCACTAATGTTTATCCAAACAGAACACCACACATCAAGTTAGGGTCATTTAAAGAGTGGGGTGCCTACTAAACCGTCAAGTGTATACACACGGGGCCAATACTGATACAGTGAAATCCATGCTTGTTATGCCACTTTTTCCACTTTTATGGAATTTCAAAACTTGGACTGAAAAATATTATTTATCATGGTCTCACTGTGGGCCAGGACTATGCTAAGCATGTCATCTTATCTATTCATGTCTTAAAGCAGTGATGATGTAGGCCTTGTTTTGATTCACATTTGATGAAATTGAGACTCACCCAAAATTGAGGCTTATTTAAATTACAGAGTTAGGAACAGGCTGCATGACCACAGGGCTTTCTGGTCCACCATACGCTGCGTTTACTCTTCATAACAGACTTAACCGTAATAGATATCATCAGTCTCGCTCTAGAGCACCCAATGTGTAAGCCGGGGATGGTGGCCCACACTCGCCACCCTCCGTCACCATCACATGCGTGCCCACTGCCAGCCCAGTGATGTCCTGCACCTCTTCTGGGCTGGGACAGGAGTAACCTACATTGCTTTTCCTGTGAAGTAGAAGCCTCTGCACGTACAGAAGCCGCTGTGTAGGAGCCACCTACACTTTCACTCCAAAGCCCACTTATGTTTTAGGAATCCACGCAAACCTTTCAAGTCCAGTGGCAGGTGTGCAACCTTCCATCTTCCTGACTATTAGACGTCAGTGCTAAAGTGAATTTATAGCACCAATCGCCAGCCTTGGCATATTATTGGCATGAAGTATAAATATTTGAGTGCTAGCTATTGCAAAACAAACAAGCCACCGTGTCCAAAACTGATGAATGCTATTTCAGGAAGCCAGCAGACCCCTAGCTAGCAGGCAGCTTGTGTTGTCTCTGCACAACCAACGGTAGCCGTCTGGACTCACTTCCACCACCCCCTTCCCCAGCTGAAAGCTGCCTAGAGTGGCTCACATATGTGAATCTTTGCCTTTTAAACTATTTCCCATCTGCCCTGCCTCAAGCAAAAACCCTGTACTGCTGGAATTATCTGACCCACAAAGATAACGCCATCGTCTTTTAAGAGTGGCCTACTCTTGTCCAGCCAAGCTCGTGCATTCCACTGAAGTGAAGTCACCAATTCTCTTCCATACTGATGTGTCCTTCAACCTCCAACTTCAGGCCTCCTCCTCTTTGAAGCCCTTGGGATTACTTTAATCCACTTTGCTCCTCACACTTTGAGCAATCCTAGGACTGAGCAACAAAGCAGTCAGCATCACTGTCTTCCTACCCAGAGAGCAACTCATGCAATCGTGGGCCTGAGCACCTGTAGCCTCTCTGGAAATGTCAGTGAGCTGGCAGCCCGTTCTGTGGGGGGAAGATCTGCTGGGTGGGTGTCCCAAGACTAAGCTCTCTCTGGCAAATGCCAGGCACCTGGAAGGGTGTGGATTCTGAGGCCTGACTGGGAAAATCAGTTACTCCGGCAAAGAAAGATAGGATGTTTGGGGAAAGTGGGGAATTAGGGGGTTATATGGCCTGGTAAATTTAGGGAACTGAACTGAAATTAGGCATGGTACTTTGGGGCAGAAAGAGAAAAAAAATCTCATGAAATTTGTAAGGCTGGTGCTCTAGTAGCATCGACAATTTTTTCTGGCTTCACGATCTAGTGAAAGAAAGACTTTGGGACAACATACCAGAACAGAACCACTTGGGGCTTCAGTTTCTTTATATGCTTAATGAGAATAATAGTGTTTATTAAGGATTTTGTTGTCAAGAGGAGACTGAGAGGAGGAACTGAAATGAGATGATATGTGCTCAGCACAGGGCCTGGCATGTAGTGGCATTTGGCTGATGGCAGCCTCTGACAGCACTGCTGCTGGGGCATCCACCAGCACCCTAACTTCTGCTAGTAACACAAACCTAACCCCACCACGGCCTGCCCGTGCACTCACCTGGAGCCCCCTTGACACTCACACCATGCTGACAGCGCAAGGAGCCAGGCACAGCCTCCCTCCCCAGCAGCAGAGAGCTCCGTGGGCACTCCCTCTGCAGTACGCAGTACCTCCCCCCACTTCTTTTATTGATTCCAGGCACTCATTTCATTTAATTCAGAAGTATTTTAAGGGAACCTTCCACTACTGCCAGCCCACTTTGCTTGGTAGGAACACAAGACTGAAGAAAACATCGTCCCGCATTCAAGGAGCTTGCAGGCTTCCTCACTGCAGGTTGCACAAACGTCCAAATTTTACATTAACCAGAAGCCTTGGCAGTGACTTAAACTTATTCTTGGCCAAGTGATGTCTTTTGGGTCTGCCAGCCCTAGCAGTGCCCTTTGTGGCTCTGGGTTGGGGGGGGTTGCCACATCCACTCCGGAGTCAGACAGCCCTGGTCACAAGCAGAAGGCGTTGCCTGCAGGGGGACTGCCCTTGCACCAAGACCTGGCAGTCCTGCCTGGAGTGCACAGTTCAGAAACGGGGGCTGCCCTCCCGCCACCAGCAGGCTGCTGCCCCAGTGACCTTTTTCTTTCTGTTCTTCTGGACATTAGCTTAAGAATGGGCTGGGGCTCCAGTGAGGATGGATTAGGCAGTGCACCCATAGCATTCTGCATTTAGCAGTCTGGAGGTTTTCTTACATTTACAAAAAAATGAAAAAAGAAAAGAAAAGAGCTCGTTTGTAAAAGGAGCCAATACAGCGTGTTAGAGAGAAAAAAGAATTCCAGCTGGGGGAGGTATCTTCCTCTTTCCTGCAGACAATTTTCTCAGATATGTGACAAGAGCTAATTTTAGAAAAATGATTCTGAAAGAAAATGACTCCTGAAGGCTATTAAGATACATGAGTGTCTCACTATAACTCACACACTAAATCTTCTTTATTATTTCAACATTAAAATAAATACTTAGACTTAAGATTAGTCCAGACAACTCTTCAACACAAAAAAGGACGTAGTGTTTCTCAGACCCACAGAAAACCTGGCTGGCTGGCAGCTGTAGCAGACTCATCAGTCAAAATGTGTTAAAAAAAAAAAAAAAAAACCCTCTCCATTCAAGAAAATTGGCCATAAAGCTTGTCCCGCAGGGCTTAGGAGGGACATCATAAAGTGGCAAGGCCTAAAATTAACTTCTCTCTGCCCTTGAACAAAATAAGAAGTTAGCTGCATTAACCCTAAGCTGCACTGTAATGTTCCTCTGTGGCAGTGTTTACATTCCATAATTTCATCTGACAACTTATGATAAATAGTGCCTTTCGGAAAATGTGATTTTTCTCAGAACACTTTGAAGGAGAATTTTAAACACTCTTTTGTACTAGTTTGAATATCCATGAGGAACCGTGACTTGTTTCTTTGTTTGGAAATTAGCACCTAAGATGTGGGCACCGACCTCCCTGAGTGGGTGAAACAATCTCAATGATTTCCAGTAGCGGGGCACTTGTGATTTTTGCGTATAAAAACAGAAGTTCCCTAGAGGCTTGGCTAGAAAGGAAGCAGAAGCAGGAGAAAGATTGGGAATGGAGAAAAGTATTTCAAATGGGCAGAGAACATCCACCGGGAATTTAAACCTTCACCCTGCCAGGTAGTACCGCCATGGAAAGAAGACGAAATCACACCGCATCCGGGATGAGTATGATCTTGCCATTGCTCTTCCCAGGGGAAAACTGGCAAGAGCTCAACAGCCGCAGTCACTTGAACCATCCTCGACGAAGCACACGTGTGATTAGGAGGTGCTTTTCCATTGCTCCTGGGGACCAGTGTTGCCTGATGGGACTCTCATATCCCCCGATGCCGTTTATATTAATATCACACCAGCTAATGACGGGTTATTTATTGCACTGTTACAGATGACTTTGTTTAAGCTATATCATTATAATATTTCAGGTGGACTATATTAGAGAAAAAAATTGTGTTTTCTGTTGCTTAGTGAAACCTTCCTTTCTGTTAGGCTATATGGTCATGTTAAGGAAAAGGATGATCCAGGGCTATGACATTGGTGACGTCCCCACCTCTCTCTAACCTGGCTTGGTTACAAATATATTGATGACTGGGACTAGCGCTTTCTGTAGTGTTTCGCTAGCAGAGGATTTGACATTGCCTTGAGACTTAATCATTTTGGAGAATGTTCCCTTAATTGGCAACAGAAGATTTGCAACTACAGAGGCTGTAGCCAAGGCTTTTGGATTATTAAAAGTCGAAGCCTAATCATGTGGCGAGGCAGCAAACCCACTCCTTTTTATTATTACTGTGCATTAAAGCCACGTAAGTAAGCTTTATCTAATGAGTCTTTACTCTTGCATTGGGATACTTGCTCCTTTCACGGTACTCAGAGGGCTCTGCCTCTTCCCAGCCCACCAGGCAGAGAGGACACACTCTACCACCCCGTCCTGGCCCCCTCTGCCCTGCCAGGCTCTTCTTCCCTTTGTGTCCTCAGACATCCTCTCATTATTCTCCTTCCCTTTTTGTCACCTCCCGTGACAAACAAGACTTCCCACCTCTCCAGCCAGGAACTAGGCATTTTCATATAATGAAGTTTATGTGTGATAATCTGAATCCTGCCATGAAATTTAGCAGGCTCGCCTTCTCAGCATGAGTTCCTGCGGTTTCTTGCCGCCACCAAACTAAGGCAACATTAGTTCATCTGGAGTATGGGGCACCAGCCCTCAGCCCTGAGCCCTGAGGCCAGAATTTTCCACAGCTCAAGTCTTTGTTTTTGTTATTTCACTTCCTGCCACTCTGCACACACCTCACCTTTGCCTCTGTGTTTTAAAATTTTACTCTTGAGCAAATGCTGAAATAAGAAACTTCTGTTTCCCATTCTTTAGTTGCCCACTGAGCTGATGCTCGGTGCAGGGAAAGCAGGTAATGATAATTCTCAGCTAGAGGCAGAAAGACTGCCTTTTAAATTAGCTACTGCAGCCCTAGTGTGGGATAATAAAAGAGTTTGTCTGGGCTTTGCCCTGGGTTCCTGGCATGTAATTCCTAAAACCTTTGGAATTTCCTGAGTGATAGGACTATCTTTGTTATGCTAATGATAGGCTTGGCTTGGTCACCAGGAAGATCAGCCAGGTGAAATTATGGGGTTGGAACTTTGGGCCAGCCTGACCTCTTGGGAGAAGAGAAGGACTGGAGATTGAGTTCAGTCACAGGGCCAGTGATATAATCAATCATGCTTACCTAATGAAACCTTGGTAAAAACTCTGGATGCCAGGGCTGCATGGGGCTTTCTGGTTAGTGAACACATTGATGTGCCAGGAGGGTGACACAGCCAGATTCCAAGGAGAAAGGGTATGGAAACTGCATTCCTTCCAGATGCCACCCTATGTATACCCTTTATAATAGGTATACATAATCACTTCTGTTAGTCATTCTAGCAAATTATCAAACCTGAAGGGTGTCCTAAGAATCTGGGGATTGGTAGCTGGACAGCTGTTAGTGTGGGTGGCCTGGGAACCCCACAAGCAGCTGGCATCTGAAGTGAGGGCAGTCTTGCGGAAAATAGCCCTTAAAACTCAAGGGGTCTGCTCTAACTCTTGGTAGTGAGTGTTAGAATTATATGGCAGTGCACCCCACTGGGACAGAAACAGAATAACTGTTATTAAGGGTAATTTTCCGATTTCTGTTGGAAATCTTGAAATATCAGAAACAGCCTCTAGCCCTTCATGTTGGGCATTACAGCTTGAAGCACGGGCCCCTGAGTGGACAGGTTAGACAGATCATGTAGAAGTTGCTACTCAAAGCGTGGGCCAGACTGCATGTCCACAAACTGTTCATTACCAGGTCCCAATGAGGTATGTACAGAACTTGAGAGCAAGAATTTAGAAACTTTTCTAGCAGTTGGACAATGCCAAGACATTCAGGCATGGAAATAGAAAATATCAGACAGTGACAACCTGGGGGGGAAAAATGATCCTTCACCACAGTTTGAGAAGCCTAATTTAGAAAATATCGCTTCAGTTGGTGTGATCAGATGGAACCAGAATTTAGTGTTCAAAAGTGTGAGCCTGAGAATCACACAGATTGATTTGTGTGTAGTATCTGCTGTTTGCTATCTCTGTGCTTTGGGGAAGTTATTTAATCTTTCTGGGCCTCAGTTTCCTCATCTAGAAAATAGATATAGCATTATTTCCTGCCTAACTAGGTGCTGGGAAGACCAAATGAAATAACCCAGGACAAGTGCTATATAGCAAGTTAACTGCTGCTATTATTTCTTCTATTTTCGCTTCTTGGCATCAATGATTCTGGCTTGGTTGAAGCATATTTTGTATATGTATGTTTGATTTACGATTGTATATGAAATCTACTGCCTTGCTTTTATGTGAATGCAAAATAAAGCAAACACTTTTTTAAAAGCCACAACTTATACATGTAAGTGAATGTTGCTTTTTGTAGAATCCTTCTGGGATGTTGCAATTGTTGGAAGCAGTTTTGGAACTTCTCGTTTAGCATTTCAATTAGAGCCTGTTTCAATGATCTGATGTAACAAATCACCTTAAAACTCAGTGTTTCAGAACAACAACATATTATTATTGCTCATGTTTCCATGAGTTGATTGGGCTCACCTGGTTCTCCCTTACGGTCCTCTGTGGGTTGCATTCAGTTGTTGGCTGGGGATAGAGTCACCTGAAGCTTAGCAGGGCAGAGCATCCAGGATGGCCTCTTAATTCCTCACGTTGGGTGCCTCCCCTCGGGATGGCTGGAACAGCCTGAGGCTGCCTGGCATCTCTCATTCCATGTGGCCTTTCCACATGGCTAGCTTGGGCTTCGTCACTGCATGGTGGACTAAGCTTAGGGACACGTCTTTGTTGGTGCCAGGCTTCCCCCAGAGTGAGCATTCTAAGAGGCAGGAAGTGAAAGCTTAGACCTAAGCTTAGACCTAAGTGTTACTTAGGCCCCGTAACAGCCATAGTGTCACCACCACCATATTCTGCTAGTGCAGACAGTCACAGAGCCCCACTTTTATTTAATGGAGGGAGATATAGACCCTACCTCTCCCTGGGTGGAAGGTCGAAAAATCTGTGTCCACCTTTAATCTGCTATAGAGCCACAAAAGAAATACGATTTTCTTACTTGGCACATCTCTTTCCACCAAAGACACTGTATGACTTCCCAAGTTGACCACTTCGCGAGTGACCCTAGGAGCACTCATTTTGATTTCAGTTACTATCTGTTTGAGTAAAGACACCAGCCATTGCATTACGGTCACAGCCTGCATGCCTTTGTACTTTAGCAGTAGTCAGCCTCAGCCAGAGAAGGAGAGTGGGGGTCACAGATTTACCCTAGCAGCACCTCCTGTCAGATTCGCTCTACTTTCTGGTGACTGGTTTCTATAACACTAATGACCTCCTCCTTCCCCGTGTTTCCTCCCTGCATGCCACCCTGCCTTGCCTGCCAAAAAGTAATCTACTGAAAGCCCATGGAACCACCATGTCACTCTCTTGCTCTAAGAATGCAACTCACTCCCTCCTTCTCAAACAGCACATGGCCCAGACATCCCAGCAGGTACGCGAGGCTCTCCATGGCAGGAGGGTGTACCTCTCCAGTTACATCTTCCCCAAGTGGTCGCCATTCTTCTTCCAACACCACCACCCAAACACCTACTCGTGCATATCCCCAGACACACAACCCGTCCCCAACACACACACACAGACTCACATCATTCATTCAACCAGTATTTATTGAGTATCTGCCTGTGCTTGGCTTTGTGCTCAGTTTGAAGTTCTAGCAAGCTTAATTCTTATTCCACAAACATACCTATGTTTTTCTCTTTCTTTGCATAAGTTCTTGCAGGTTAGGAGCATGTCTTCTCAATGTTGTATTTCCCTTCAAGCACTGTGCTACCCACATAGCAGTAACATTAGTTCACTGTCTCTTTCGTTGCATCTGATACTTTTCGTCAGGCAGCCTTTCTCTTTTGAGTCTCATCTAGGATCAGCAAGCTCTCGCCTCACCTCCCCCTATGTAAAATTTAAGAACACGCCCCTCCTATCCCACCAGTGCTCATGGCAAGGGTGAAGTAGGAGGGCATTCTTGAAGTCAGCAGACAGCCTGGCATGCACAATCACTGAAGCATTGCTTCATTCAGTGCCATCAGTGAAATTCTGGTATGTTCCAGTAGCCAGCCAGGCATGAGGAGACATGAGGAAATCAGATATGGTTGTCAACTCTTAGAAACAATTTGAGCCTTGGGCCATCTGATAAGCAGATGAGAGAGGGAAAACTCTGCCTAACTCTCCTGCTTTGCTTTACCAAACTGGAATTCTGTAACCTTGGATGCAGGGGCGCTTGTTGGCAGGTGCCTTGCTAAGTGTCTCTCAAGGTGGGGAAGCAGATATGTTCCTGAGTGAGGTTTTTGGAAATATACACTCATCCCACCTCCTCTCTCCCTAAGACACTCAGCTGAGACGGTGAGATCTCCTGCCTTGCAGAGATCAGGGGTGAGGGTCGGGTAAATATGACGTCTGGATTTAGCTTAAGCTCTGAGATGGTTCTAGTTTCTGATGCCCCTCTAATTAATACCTCCCTTCCCCCTGGAAACACTGTTCCAGATGGAGGTTCCCGGCAGCGTACGAGCAGATGTCCTACACTGGCTAACTGTAGCATCTGGCTGTTTTTCAGGTTCATTCTGCCTCCCACCTGCTTTAGGTCACAAGGTGCTGACCCCAGAGACTTGCCATGAAACCACACTTGAAGCAATGGAGACAACGAATGCTGTTCGGGATATTTGCTTGGGGGCTCCTCTTTTTGGTGATTTTCATCTACTTCACCGACAGCAACCCTGCTGAGCCTGCGCCCAGCTCCTTCTCCTTCCTGGAGACCAGGAGGCTCCTGCCCGTTCAGGGCAAGCAGAGGGTCATCATGGGCGCCATGCACGAGCCCGTCTCACCCGGAAGCATGGACGCGGACCCGTTGCTGCCCGCGGGACGCCGGGCCGGCCCCTTTCACGTGGGACCTGGTGACCCGCAGAAATGGGCCCGGACGCAAGATAGCTTTGAAAATGAAGACTTTTTTTCCTCCCAGGTTGAGAGAAAATCTCAAAATGCTTTCTACGCGGAGGACGACGCCTACATTTTTGCTGCTGGTCAGCCGGGGTGGCACAGCCACGCTCAGGGGACACTGGGATTCTCTTCCCCCGGGGAGCCAGGCCAGAAGCAGCGGCCTCTGCCGGCTGGACAGGTACAGAGAGTGCGGGTGAAGGACAGGCACCGGAGACAGAGGAGGAGCCACGTGTTGGAGGACGACGACGAGATCAGGCCCTTCATGTCCAGGGCCTTGCTGTACCAGCTCTGGAAGGGAAACGTCTCCTCCAAGATGCTGAGCCCGCGCCTGCAGAAGGCGATGAAGGCTTACCTGACGACCAACAAGCACGGGGTGCGCTTCCGCGGGCGGCGGGCGGCGACACTGAGCAGGGCAGAGCTGCTGTGCCGGCTGCGGAGCCACGCGCGCGTGCGCACCCTGGATGGCACCGAGGCGCCCTTCTCCGCGCTGGGCTGGCGGCGGCTGGTGCCCGCGGTGCCCCTGAGCCGGCTGCACCCCCGCGGCCTGCGCAGCTGCGCCGTGGTCATGTCTGCAGGCGCAATCCTCAACTCCTCCTTGGGCGAGGAAATAGGTGGGTCTCATGAAGGGAGGCAGGACACCCTGTCTTGGGACAGTGGGTAATTAGGGACTGGTTCTTTCTGTGCGCGCCTCTGGATGTCACTGGCGGGACAACCTTGGGTATCTACTCTGGGAGTGTCTAGAGTTACCTGGAGAGTCTGCCGATGATGATTTCTCCTTGCTGAGGCAGGGTGAGTCTGTCTTAGGTCCCAGAAGAGATGTTTTTCGGGGGAATCTTAGAGCAGGGTCCTAGAGATTGCTGGGGAGCAGGAAGGGTGTCCTTCCCATAGCTGATGTCGGTGAGAAATGAAGGGGAGCTATCCTTTTGCCCCGACATCATTTCTCACTACTCCTGTCTCAGACTTCGCCTCCCATAGAAACCATGGTCTACACTCGATAGACTCCCAGTCTGGCCTCCAAGAGCCTGGCGCACTCATGGTGTAGTGCGAGTATGAGAGGAAAACAAAAGAAGGAGGCAGGACAGCAGGAGAAAGCCCCATCAGGTGCCAACTCCAAAGAGAAGTCTAAGTAAAGATTATTTTGATTACTTAAGGGGCTCTGTGGGCTCTGAGAAGAGACCACCTGCTGTGGAGAACTCTCCTTCTCATTGGGACATGAATTCTGGCCTCCCCGACTGTTGACACAAATCCAACCTTTGGGTCATGGCCAGTGCACCTAGCAGGGACCTTCTCCAGGATGGTGAATTACATACCCTACCTGGGCTTTCATCTTCCCTGCTGCACTCGGTCTTCAAATCCCTGTCGAGAGCCCTGGAGCACATCAGTTTCATAGCTCCTGTGTCAGCCAAGTTTCTCCAGAGAGTCGACTGGTAGGATACAGAGACAGAAAGAAAGGCTTATTTTAAGAACTTGGCTCATGCGATTATGCGAGCTGGCAAGTCTGAAATCCTAGGGCAGGCCAGCAGGTGGGAAACTCAGGCCAGGGTTTCTATGTTGCAGTCTTGAGGCAGAATTCCTCCTTCCTTAGAAAACTTCCATCTTTGTTCTTAAGGCTTCCAACTGGTTGGATGAGGCCCACCTATACGGTGGAGGGCCATTTTCTGTACTCAAAGTCTACTAATACAAATGTTAATTACAATTAACATCTTCACAGCAACATCTAGG
>CAUYRT010056911.1:0-18838 GCA_963574885.1 Lepilemur ruficaudatus | reverse complement strand
TTTTCTTGAGACAGAGTCTCACTCTCTTGCCCAGGCAAGAGAGAGTGCCGTGGTGTCAGCCTAGCTCACAGCAACCTCAAACTCCTGGGCTCAAGCAATCCTTCTGCCTCAGCCTCCCAAGTGGCTGGGACTACAGGCATGTGCGACCACGCCCGGCTAATTTTTTCTATATATTTTTAGTTGGCCAATTAATTTCTTTCTATTTGTAGTAGAGACGGGGTCTCGCTCTTGCTCAGGCTGGTCTCCGAACTCCTGACCTTGAGCGATCCGCCCGCCTTGGCCTCCCAGAGTGCTAGGATTACAGGCGTGAGCCACCGCGCCTGGCCTTCATTTAAGTCTTTTAAAAAATGTTTTTAAAAAAATTTTACAATTTTCTTCATATTGTTTCGAACACCTTTTGCTAGATTTTATTTAAAGTACCTCACAGTTTTTGACTTTGCAAATGGTATCTGTATAGCTGCTTTTGCTTTGGTAAATAGTATCTCTTTTTAAAAGCAATATTGGATGTTTCATACTCTTATATATGTTTTTAATTTTGTAAGTTATGTCTTAGAACTATTAATTTCAGTAATTTGTCAATAGATTCTTTTGGTTTTTCTTTCTGTTTTTTTTTTTTGAGACAGAGTTTCACTACTCTGTTGCCCGGGCTAGAGTGCCGTGGCATCAGCCTAGCTCACAGCAACCTCAAACTCCTGGGCTCAAGCGATCCTTCTGCCTTAGCCTCCCGAGTAGCTGGGACTCCAGGCATACGCCACCATGCCCGGCTAATTTTTTCTATATATTTTTAGTTGTCTGGCTAATTTGTTTGTATTTTTAGTAGAGACATAGTCTCACTCTTGCTCAGGTTGGTTTTCAACTCCTGACCTTGAGCGATCCTCCTGCCTCGGCCTCCCAGAGTGCTAGGATTACAGGCATGAGCCACTGCACCCAGCCTCTTTTGGCTTTTCTATGTAAGACATTGTATTGCTTTCAAATGAAAACTTGTTTTATTTTTCTGTCCAATCTTGGTAACTTTAATTTCTTTTTCATATCCTACTCTGCTGGCTGCGATTTCTGGTATAATGCTAAGTAGGAGTGGCAGTAGTGGGCAGAACTGTCACATTCTTGTTTTTAACAGGAATGCTCAATATTTCATCATCATAAAAGGCATTTGCTATAGATATTTTGTAGTCATCTCTTTGCAGGTTAAGGAAGCTCACTTTCATTCTGAGGTTGATCAGAATTTTTGTTGTGCATGTTAATTTTATCAAATACTTTTTCTGAACCTGTTGGGTTTATTTGATTTTTTTCTCCTTCAATCAATAGATGTCACTAAGCACCCTCACAAAGTTTTCTAATATTAAACTAATCTTACATTTCTTAGCTAGACCTACCTTGGTCATGATGTACAGTGTATAATTGAGTTTAACAATATTTTCTTTATAATTGTTATTTTTGTGTGCATGAGGATAATCGGCCTGGAATTTCCTTTTCTTTTATATTCCTTGTTTTGATATCGAGGTCATTAAGTTTATAAAATCACTTGGGACTTATTCCTTCTTTTTTTATTTCCTGGAAGAGTTTGTGTAAGATTGGAATTATTAGTTCATTGAAAATGGTAAGATGTGTACCTTTATCTTATTTATATATAACCTTCAAAGTTAGATGTAGAAGCAGAGGCATATGGGGACTGACATTTGCAAAGCTGAATAATAAATCAGGATTAAAATAATTAGTGTTAACAACCCAGCCTCCCTACAGTATTCACAAGATGTAACTAACAAGAGAGAAAAGGATAAGCAATTTCGAGTTGTGAGAATCTTCTTTAAGTCTTTAAAAGTCTACTGCTTCCTTGGTGAGCATTTGAGATAGGAAAGACAGAAATGAAAAGCTTTGAACTTCCATTGGAAGAGGGTGAGTCGTTGTTTACAGAGACAAACAAGCTGATTGCCACCTCTCTCCAGGCGTGCATCCAGCTTGATGTGCCCTGTCATTCCTCACAATGTTGTGTTGCCATAGACACGGGCCCAACCCCCCAATCCCCTTCATTTCACGTGTTGCCTTTACAAAAGGAGTGCTGATCGAGTTCATACAAATTCATGCAAAAAAAAAAAAAAAGTGTACGTAGAAGGAAAAATGAAATTAGAATCTGGTTGAGTTTCTTTGCTTCCTAAACCCACCTCCAGATTCTTTTCTTAGCTAATGGAAAGAGCAACTTGCTTGATGGCATATACATACATTCCACTACTCTTTCTAAACTCATTCAATAATTCTTGAAATAAAACTAAGCTGAAAAAGTAAAGGCTGCATAAAAATTAATTGAGAAGTTTTCTGTCACAAATTTATTTCTTACGTAACTGTATCACTCTCCATTTGTTGTACTGGATGGCATTATTAATCATTTCACCTTGTGTTAATGTTGCATTTCATAAATTAGAACCAATGCTATCATGTGTTAGTCTTAGTAAAAGAGCTGAGTATCATTCTCGTTTTACAAAGGGGAATACCTCAGAATAGCCATGTATTTCACAATGGGACTAAGATGCAGGTCTTCTAATATCCATCTAGTTAAACCTACAATATACCATGCACTTGAAAGGGTATTTTAAATTATTGAGAACTTCATTAGGAATACTTTAATGATAACTAGGCTTTGCCTAGAAAAAGAAAGAAAAAAAATAGACCCTGGGAAAGCAAAAGCATTTTTATGGTATTTAAAATCTCTTTTTCTTTTTTTTCCTCTTGGCCACAGAAGCAAAATGAGAAAAACATCATGAAATTGCCTGTCTGCCAATAGTAAGGGTTGACTCTACTTTAATATTGCACTATTATTTGAAACTTTTATAATATGCCGGGTTAGTTTAGAAACTGCTTGTTGTGGGCTGAATCGTGTTTCTCCAAAATTCGTATTTAGAAGCCCCTAACCTCCAGCCCCTCGGAGTGTGCCTGTGTTTGGAGATGGGGCCTTTAAAGAGGTGATTAGGTTAAAATGAGCTGTTAGGGCGGGCCCCGACCCAATCTGACTGGTGTCCCTAAAAGACAAGGAAATCTGGAACCAAGAAAAGGCACAAGGGATGTCTTTTCCAGAGAGGAGAGGACACAGCAAAAAGGTGGCCATCTGTAAGCCAAAGAGAGAGGATTGAGGAGAAACCAAACTGCCACAACCTTGACCTTGGACTTCTAGCCTCCAGAATGGTAAGAAAATTAATTTCCGGTGTTTAAGCCCATGCAGTGTTTAGTGTTTTGTTATGGCAGTCCTAGCAAACTATCACATTGCCCTAAAAGCATTGGATTCAAGGAGGAGGAATGATCAGTCATCAATGAAGAGCATCCATATAGGCTTCTTTGGGGTCTTAAGTCACAAACTGGAGCTTCCAAAAAACAGTCTTCCCATAAACTAAAAAACAAAGATTGGCATATAGCTATAAATACTCAAAGAATCATTTCACGAATAGCATCCTTTATTTTGGAAAAATGGCTCCAAATAAACTGCTCATTACCAAACACTTGACTGAACCACATTATGCAAAAGCATGGCAAGGATTCAGCATCATTTGCAAATTAACAATGAGTTATAAACAGCTCTATATTCTTTTTCTGGGCCTTTCTCCAAAGGAATTATTTAATTTGGAATTCATTTTTGTATTCAAATAAATGTTTGATAAAGTGTTTTTTTGAAACAGCAAATTCACAGGAAAGATATATTTTAGGTGCTATCTTTTTAATTTTTAATAATTTATTGAGGTGAGACCCACATAACATAAAATTAACCAGTTTAAAGCAAACAATTCAGTGGCATTAACGACATTCCCAATGTTGTGCAACCACCAGCTCTATCTAGGAACAAAACATTTCTGCTAATATCGCTCCAAAATAAAACTCTGTACCCATCAAGCCTCAGTGTATGATTTTCTGGTGTCCCAGGACAAGTTAACCTCCTTGGGCTGGTGAGAAACGTAACAGGATTAGTAGTGTTGGATTTTTTTCTATTTTAAAATGGCTGATTTGGAATGCAGGTTCCAATTTTGGTTTGGCCAGAAGTCATAAGACAGGATAGTAGTGATACCCATGTCAGAGGTGTGGAAAGTATTTCAGAATGTTGCCACTTACCACGCATCCCATAGCTGGGTTTCTATAAAAATTTAAAGAAGTAGAGTAAGATGAGAGGCTCTGATCTCAGCTCACTGTATTTAACTAAGCCACCTTTTCCCTAGAGCTGCCTTGGAGGTGGAAGCATTGATTCCTTCCACAGACACTTGCCAAGCACTGCAGGTGCTGGGGGTTCAGAGGTGGACAGGGGAGGCTTAGTGCCCGCTGCCAAGGAGGTGGCAGTCTGGGATGGGGGAGCCAATTAAACAAGCCATACCGGGAAGGGTAATACTAACCTCAATAGTGGAAACACATACCACGGACCCCCTACTCTATTGGAGAAGCAGAAGGCATCTTGGTTGCCATCTAGTTCAGCCCCCCTGTTTTTCAGATGTGGAAACTGTGCAGAGAAGGGAGGTGATTCTCCCTCGGTTAGCAACTAAGCCAGGACTAAAACTCTTGTTTCTCATTTCTCAATTCTGCATTTTTAAAAAAGGATTTCTGCTACGCTTTCTTTCTTAGTTGGAAAATCCTATCATTGCTTTCAATTTCTTTTTACTCACGTAGAAGTTAGACTGTTCAAATACCAGAGAAGAGTGCCAGCAATCGTGTAGGTTGATTGCCATGTGGGCTTCCCACGGCACTCAGTGCATGCCAACCCTCTCGTTAGATCTGCAAACAGAACTCTTCTCATCCAAGCCAGCCCCCAGGATGAAGTCTGGAGTTGCTCCACGATGCACCCACACTTCCAGCAGGCCCCGGGTCACTTCAGCCCCACGGCCTTTTCTCCTCGGACCATCTTTAAATCTGACACTTTCAGGTTCACTTATGAACTCAGCCTCTCTCTAATCCACAACTGCCTTTAAAGTCAAATAGATTTTATTGTTGGCTCACGCCTGTAATCCCAGTACTGTGGGAGGACAAAGCAGGAGGATCATTTGAGGCCAGGACTTTGAGACCGAACTGGGCAACATAGTGAGACCCTGTCTCTACCAAAATTAAAAAAATACCCGGGCATGATGGCATGCACCTGTAGCCCTAGCTACTCATGAGGCTGAAGCAGGAGGATCTCTTGAGCCCAGGAGATCAAGGTTGCAGTGAACTATGATCCCACTACTGAACTCCAGCTTGGGGGACAGAGTGAAACCCTGTCTAAAAATTTTATTGCTTACCTGTTGGTTATGTGATGACATAAAGAAAAACCGTATTTTAGTTTTCATCACACACTGGGTCCAGATCATGTAGCAATTGGTAGCTCCTTAGGTTTTTATTTCACGTGACCTGAGTAGGGCAAGCAGAGACATGGCTGGTTTTACATGTACACACAGTCAGCCACCAGCAGACCACGGCGGAGGGATCCCACAAGATCTTCCTTGGATGTCGTCTGTATAATGACACAATTTCAGGGTAGGCAGGAACCTTAAAAGGATCACCTTGTTCAACTAAACACCCTTTTAACTCATGAATGTCATTTACTTTTATTTGTTGGATAGACATTCCAGCCAATCTGGTGTCCCATTGAAACTGCTCTCAGTTAGTTCACCAATGACTTTTTGGCTAAACACTGGTCCTGTCGGTCCTCATTTTACCTAATATCTCTTAGTATTTGATATTACTAATTATTTTTCAAGCCCTTGGCTTCTGTGACATACTTTGTTTCCAGTTTTCCTCTTATATCTTTGATCAGTGGTTTTCACTCAGGACCAGTAGTTTTTTCCCCCCGCAGAAGACATTTGGGAATATCTCTAGACACTTTTGGTTGCGCGAGAGGGAGGAGAGTGCTACTGGCTTCTGATGAGTGGAGGCCAGGGATGCTGCTAACCAAATGCCAGGACAGCCACCGCAACAGAGCAACATCGGGGCCCAAATGTCAGTTGTGCTGAGGGTGACATGCCCTGACCTTTGATCACTCTTTCTCTGTCTCCTTCATGGGACCCTCTTCTTATTATCATTCCTTAAAGTTTGGAATTGCCAAAGTTTCCTTCCTTAACTTTTTGCCTTCCTCTCCTGACACTTTGTCTGGAATACGCCATCCATTTCCATGGCTTTGACTCCTACCTACGCCTATGTCTTCAGCTCGGACATTCCTCTTGAACTCCAACCCATTAGACAACTGCCAGGTAGATATTTCTGTCTCTACATCCTGCAGACACAGCAAACTCAGCAGTGTGCCAAGCAAACTGATAACCTTCCTCTTACATCTTCTGCTATTCCTCTTCCTCTGTCTAGGTTTCTTTTCCCAATAGCCCCCAGATCTCCAGGGTTGGTTCTGATGGCTCTCACCTCATGTGTGGAATTCATATGTGCCTCTTGGAGGCTCAAGGACTCCAAAGCCACTGCCCAGGGTGCTGCCTGCTCCAGAACTTGCTGCTTCTGTCAGAGCCAGAGACCAGACATTGTCTCCTAAAGAAACCTGTGCAGTTGGAAAGATACCCCTGAGTGGCCACGTATGGCCAAAGTCAACACTTGGCATGTTCATCTGCAGTTGGAAGAGACGTGGCCCGGGATGAGCTGCCTGCCCCAGTGGCTTCTGATGCTGCTGTTGCTGCCACAGACCCCAACCCAGGCCTCCAGGGCTCCTCAAGGGGGGACATGTCTTCCCTCTGTGTTACACAGGGAACAGTGCTCTTTGCTGAACTGGTGGGCTCTAGGATTTTAGCTCATTAGATTCTCTCGTACTGCCAGTTCCCAGGGGCTGACATCCCCCGCTGGGAAAGACGTATGCATGGGGCAGGTTCTAGTTTGGCTACCTCTGTACCTACATTGAAGGTTTCCTTCCAAGTGATCCTGGTACAGAGGTCAGCGTTCACGGTTCCCAACCACATGGTATTTCCTCTTAGGGGCCTCTTTGGGCCTTCTTCCCATCTTTATGACCTTGATCAGAGCCATCCATGAGCTGATCCAGGCCACAAAAAATCTACTGAACTTGGATCCTGGAGGGAGAAGGATGGCTTGGACTTGGTTTAAAATGGTCTTCTCTTTGTTGTAACACTGAACCAGCAAGTATTCAGTGCAAAGGACACACAGCTTCCTGATGACTCCTGCGTCCCATAGAGATTCCCCTTAAAAATAGAGATCCTAGCATTTTGAATGGAATGAAGAATCTGGGGTGGAAAGAATCCAAATCCCTGGGTTCATCATTGGGCTCAGAGTGGGGCAATGTCAGCTCTGAAATGCACACCCTACCATATAAGGAAATTTCTTTTGTATCTGTTACTTCCCTGTTCTATTTCTTATTGTGTCAATGGGCCCAAAATAGGTCTAACCATGCTATAACTTAACCACATGCTACCAGACCAGTTTCAGTAACTTTGAACTTCAAAGGAGTAGAGAGCTCAGTTTTAGCTTGAGCAGAATTTTCTGGTTGTAAGCAACAAAACAACCTATTCTGGTCAATCTAAACAAAACACAAAACACAAAAACAAAACCAAGACTTCCCAATCTTAATCCGTTCAGGATGCTATAACAAAGTGCCATAGGCTGAGTGACTTACAAACAAATTTATTTCTAAAATAGTTCTAGAGGGTGTAAGTTTGAGATCAGGGTGCCAGCATGGTTGAGTTTTGCTGAGGGCCCTCTTCTGGGTTGCAGAAGTGTCTCATTGCATACCCACATGGCAGATAATGTGCTAGCTAGCTCTCTGGCTTCTTCCTATAAGGGCACTAATCCCATTCATAAGGGCTCCACCTTGTGACCTAATTATCTCCCAAAAGCTCCACCTTCAAATACCACCACATTGAGGGTTAGGATCTCAATATATGAATTTTGGAGGGATACAAACATTTGGTCCATAACAGTCCCTTTTACCCCAGGAGGCTGTGAGTGCAAATGGATGAGCAGGCTGAGGAGTCTCGTACAATTCCTTCCTCAGCAGCCTTTTGCTCTGAAGGCCAATACATCAGGAGGTGGGTGGATGGATATCCGCCCCTAAGGCTGGAGCCCAGGGTTTGGGCAAGATATGTTGTTACTCATGTTCTTCCAGATTAGACTATATTTTGCAAACTCAGTCTTTTATTTATTGTAGACCTAAAATGCAAAACCAATATGTTAAAATATATTTTCAGCGTTACAGCATCTTTCAAAGCTGCAGACAAATTTTTTTCCAGATTGAAGCATGAAAACGTTAGGAAGGAAGTCACCTAAGTTAAGTAATACCCAGAAAAATTGTTAAGCACATTGAAATTGTTAAAGAAAGCACTGGAACGATGCAATTTTAAATCAGATGCAAAGGTAAAATGGAAATGATAAATATAGAAAGTAGAATCTAGCAATTATAATTCCATAGTCCCCTATCAGGTGTTTGCTTATTCATTCCTTAAATATTTATCAAGTGCCCACTCTGCACCAGGCACTATGCTGGGTTCTGGGGATGGGCAATCCCTGCCCACATGGAATTTGTACTCCACGTGGAGTTTGTAGGGATCACATTCCAGTGTTATGTTCATTTAGAATAAAACTTATAGCTTGAATATGCACATATTTCAAATACTCAAATCACAAAGCTAGGCCCAAGTCCATGGGAAATCCAAAAGAAAAATTCACAATTCACATTTGGAAATGAATACACAGTATTTACTTCTCTAACTTCTTCCCACCCTTTAACGCATATTTCCAATTCCCCTGAGTTTGTTTTTTTCTCTTTTTTAAAAACACTGGAGACATTAAGTGGAGGAAAACTTTCCAGACATTTGAGTATGGGTCTGCTGCCCTCAGTTTATAGTAAATAATGCTTTCAAGGAATTACAATGGAGTTCTCCACGAAACAAGGCAGCTTTTCCCAAGACTTGAAAGATTGTGTTTGTGCTTAGGAGGTTTTTTCTTTATCTATATCAGATTGGCTATAAAATGTTCCCTGTGGTTCAAAAAGAGGTATCAGGAAGCTTTTAGAGCTATCAGGAGTAGCATCTAGAGCAAGCCGCATTGGTGGTTTGTAAACCTCCTCTCTTTGAGCTGCCCAGCAGGAGGCTGCTGCCCAGGGACGCACAAGTACCTGAAAACTGCTCACTGGGCAACCTGGGAGGACAGAGATCCCCTCTGCCACCGTCCATCATTGCCGGCATCCCCAGCACTGGGTGCTGTGGCCAGCAGAGTGTTCGCACTCAGTAAGTATTTGTTACATGAATTAATAAAAATTAAAAAGGTCTTTTAGACAAGAGAAGAGAAAATTCAATCTCCCTGGATGTACAACCAGATGAATTTAACAGCTCCTTTGATTAATTGGTTGATTCTGAATTACAGTTGATACACTGAAGAACCAAGGCCCAATAAAAACAAAGAATTTGGGTTCCCAGGGACCTCTGTTTTCCGGGAAGTAGCTCTAGGTGCTTTTATGGTTACATTTAAAGCAAACACAAATGCCTATTTAGCCAGTGTTCTGATTTAATTACAAATTCTTGATTATGGGATAAGTTTTTACTTACATAAGACAATTTGAATTCCAGCTGTGTATACTCATAAGTTATTATCTTTGGATGATTTTTAGAATTTCAGACATTTTACTAATTAACAAAAGTTCTGTATCTAGTAAGCTTAAAGGAAGTTTTCCTATATCAGTGTTAGCAATTGGATTTCATCTCACTTGCCAGTTTTAATTGATCGGGTTGCCTGGAGTGCCAGATTGAGAAGAATCCTGGAGCCAAGCCTGAACTCCATAGGGAAAGTTACCATGCGTGATAGATCATTAATGCCTTCTTGGATGATGGAGGCAGGAGGAAAGCATATGTCCTTCATAATTTCTAACCCTGCTCCATGAACTATCATGCAAGACCAGAAGTGCCTCTTCTGTGACCAGAGACTGAATTCAGCCAAGATCTGCAAACCAGGGGAGTGATCAGTAGACACGTCAACATAGTTCCATCCTGAGGGAGGGTCAGTTGTTAGCTTGACGGCAAATGGCCTGCAATGAAATTATTGAGGGAGTCCGATTCCTTGCTAGGAAGAGGAAGATATAAATCAACACAAAGTTGTGAAGTCCAAGAAGTCACTGATGAGTCTGCTGAACCTGGAAAGAAGGATAATAAGCCCAGTGGAGTAAAAATATCCCAGGAATTGGTGCCAAATGAACACGGTTTAGCTTAATCATCAGTTGTGCGCCTTTGTACAACTTAGCTTTTCTCCCTGGGACTGTTTCCACATCTAAAATATGGATATTAATACCTGCTTTGCAGTTGATAACAAGTATGTATAAAAGGGTCTGACACAGAGAACAACTCAAATGATAGTCACTTTTGCACAGAAGTGGAAATTGCTGGATTTCCTTGAACATTATCCTTTAGACTTGTTTCACAGCGTGTTTATGTTTCAAACATGCTTGGGGAAACTTTCTATTTGAGAAAATCAGTGTGTGTCAGCTACTGCTGACTTTATGAATACTTAGATAAAGTAACATAACTTCCATGCAATAGTTGGCAGGTATTTTATCTGGCAATTCTCTGTAAGAGGTAATCTGGAGTTAAGCTAAATTACCAGTGAGTTCTGAATCTACTCATTTTTATCCTTTAGACTTGATACAAGCTGCCCATGGATGCTTGTTCTGCCCAATTCAAATCAACTTTACCCATCTTCAGCTGCCATGAGAGCAGAGCTATGGATCAGAAGAAATCGTATCAGAAGAACATATGTATAAATCAGAAAATAGACAAACTCTGGGTTCGGGGAAAGATGGTGTTTTCAGCACTCTTTCACATGACTCTTGTAATTTTTGGTGCTCTTAGAGACAGACCTATTTAAGTGAAAGTTGATTTTTAATCCAACTTATGCTTAGACTTATCTCCAGAGGAGTCCTAGCAAGGAGAACTATGCAAACAGTGTTCATTGAATGAAACTGTTTTCTAGATCCCCTTAGAATTTCAGAGATGAAAATTCAGGTAGGAAAAGATCACTATCAAAATGATATATCTCCAAAGAGAGTTTATCTTTATTTACTTGGATATGGAAATGCAGTCTAAATATCTACCTCTGTCTCCATATGGGAGAGAAAGTTGGGCAGCAGATGAAACTTTTATCATTTGCCCATCTTTTTTTTTTTTTTACCCCACCCCCCACTCTTCCTGCCCATGGTTTTAAAATATAAAAAATTTCCAACTGGGCCGAAAGAGGTAAAAGCTGTTTTTTTAAAAAAACAACTCATTTGGATACAGGATGATCTAAGAGACAGAACAAGACACTAGTCTGTTGAATTATTCAAACAAGCTGAAAATACATATTATGGAGAATGTAATAAAAAGAATACTCACAAGCACAGGCACACACACACACACACACACACACACACACACACACACTGCTGATTGTTAGGAGAAATGGAGTGCATGTGCACCTGGGAAGAAACTACCCAGAAATATGAGATATTAAGATTTCAAGAATCATTTTATAGCATTTGCAGGCTTTGAAGACAGCAGACTTCCGTGGTTACAAAGTTGGACCCTGTAGGCTAACAGACCTGGGTGGAAATCCTAGCAACCTAGGACTATTCCCATAAACCTGGGAACATGGTTTTATTATTCTAAAATTGTATAGATTACATATACCTCTGTATGTGTGATACATTTTATGACTTTTCAAAAGTAGCCCTTTTCTTCGTGTACTGCATTTTTAATATACAAATTGCTTTGGCAGTGATATGTATTTTCAGACACCCACAGTTCATATTTAGTTTTTATTAATGAAATTAATGATGAAGTCAAGTAATATGTCACACAGTTTGTTTGCATAATGAAGTCTTATTTTTTCTTTCTGAGATCCAGTAAGAGACTGATATTTGCCCCTTGTATTTGGTCACTTCTGTCTTTCTGTGTTCAAATCTAGCTAGGTAGATTAATTTAAAAATGTCCATGTCAGAGTCTAAACTAAAAGAGAAGTGTTAGGGTGGAGGAAAACGTTTCTTCTATCTGTGTTGCAAAGAATTATGCAATTAAGAGGCATCAAGGTTGATATGTAAAGTATACTTCAATAAAGAAGAAAAAAAAGGCATCAAGGAACTTTGGAATGGTGGCATAATATCCTTGATGTGTGGTGATGATAGTACAACTCTATAACTTTGTTAAATATCATTGACTTGTATACTTACAATGGTTAACGTTAATGGTATGTAAAATCTACCTGGGTATAGTGGCTCATGTCTGTAGTCCCAGTGATTTGGGAGGCTGAGGTGGGAGGATCATTTGAGCCCAAGGGTTCGAGGCTGCAGTGAGCTAGGATCATGCTACTGCACTCCAGCCTGGTTGGGTGACAGGGTGACAAGGTGACAAAGTTAAGATGCTTGTCTCTTAAAAAAAAGGGGGGGGTTCCAAGATAAGATGAGAAGATAGAAATGTACATGAAAAATTTCCTTTTCACCTCTTTTTCCCAGATCTCTAGTTTCTTTTCCCCTTGTGTAACCCATGTTATCAGTATCTCATGTAGTTTCCAAAAGGTATTTAATGTGCATACAGGAAAATATGTATATTTACCACCGCCGCCACTTCATGCACAAATGGTTGGGCACTGTATAAACTGTTTTGCACACTGCTCTCTTCCTCTGCCTTTAAGAGCTTTGCCTATGGTTACATAGAGAACTTTCTCATTATTTTTATATCTTTTATTTCAGAATATTATGGAGGTAGAAATGTTTTGGTTACATAAATTGCTTTTGTACAGTTTGAGTCAAAGTTATAAGTGTGCCCGTCTCCCAGATAGTGTGCATTGTACCTGTCAGGTGTGGATTTACCCATCCCCTCCTCACCCCAACCTGCTTGATTTCCATTGAGTTTTACTTCCATATGTGCACATAAGTGTTGATAAATTAGTTCCAATTTAATAGTGTGTACATGTGGTGTTTGTTTTTCCATTCTTGAGATACTTCACTAACAAGAATGGTCTCCAGTTCCATCCAGGTTGTCACAAAAGATTTAAAAAGATTCACAATTTTTTTTATGGCTGAGTAGTAGTCCATGGTATACATATACCACATTTTATTAATCCACTCACGTATTGATGGGCACTTGGGTTGATTCCACATCTTTGCAATTGTGAATTGTGCTGCTATAAACATTTGGGTGCAAGTGTCTTTTTGATAAAATGACTTTTTTTCCTTCAGGTAAATACCCAATAGTGGGATTGCTGGATCAAATGGTAGGTCTACTTTTAGTTCTTTGAGGTATCTCCACACTATTTTCCATAGAGGTTGTACTAGTTTGCAGTTCCACCAACAGTGTATAAGTGTTCCTTTCTCTCTGCATCCACACCAGCTATGTTGTTTTGGGACTTTTTGATAAAAGCTGTTCTCACTAGAGTTGGGTGATAACTCAATGTGCTTTTGATTTGCATTTATCTGGTGATTAGAGATGTTGAGCATTTTTTTTGTATGTTTTTTGGCCATTAGTTTATCTTCTTTTGAAACGTTTCTGTTAATGTCTTTTGCCCACTTTTTAATGGGGTTGTTTGATTTTTTTCCCTTGGTGATTTGCTTGAGTTCTTCGTAGATTCTGGTCATCAGCCATTTGTTGGATGTATGGCATGCAAATATTTTCTCCCATTCTGTAGGCTGTCTATTTGCTCTATTGATTGTTTCCTTGGCTGTGCAGAAGTTTTTTAATTTGATCAGGTTCCATTTATTAATTTTTGTTGTTGTGATTGCTTTTGGGGTCTTCTTCATAAATTCTTTGCCTAGGCTGATATGTATAAGAGTTTTTCTAACATTTTCTTCTAGAATTCTTATAGTTTCGTGCCTTAGGTTTAAGTCTCTTATCCATCGTGAATTAATTTTTGTGAGTGGTGAGAGGTGTGGATCCTATTTCAGTCTTCTGCATGTGTCCATCCATTTTTGCCAACACCATTTATTGAATAGGGATTCCTTTCCACAGTTGTATGTTTTTGTCTGCTTTGTCAAAGATCAGATGGCAATATGAGGGTGGTTTTATATTTGGGTTCTCTGTTCTGAGTCATTGGACCATGTCTCTGTTCTTGTGCCAGTAAATAAATTCAGCAATGTCTCAGGTTACAAAATCATTGTATACAAATCAGTAGCATTCATATACACCACCAATAGTTAAGCTGAGAATCAAATCAAAGACTCAATATCTTTCACAATAGCAACAAAGAAAATAAAATATCTAGAAATATATTTACTCAAGGAGGTGAAAGACCTCTACAGAGAGAGCTATGAAACACTGAGGAAGGAAATAGCAGAGGATGTAAACAGATGGAAAAACATATCATGCTCAAGGGTGGGCAGAATCAACTGTTAAAATGTCTATACTACCCAAAGTGATTTACAGATTCAATGCAATCCCCATTAAAATACGAACATCATTTTTCACAGATTTAGAAAAAATAATTTTATACTTTGTATGGAACCAGAAAAGACCCTGTATAGCCAAAGCAACATTAAGCAAAACAAAACAAAACAACAACAACAAAAAAAAACAAATCGGGAGGTATCAGTTTACCAGACTTTAAGCTATACTATAACGCTATAGTAACCAAAATAGCATGTTACTGGCACAAAACAGAGACATTTCTCATTATTTTTTATAGCTCTATAGAATTCCATTGCATAGATATGTGGCAGCCTATTTAAACATTTGCCTATTGGTGGATGTTTTTTTCAGTATTTTTTCATTAACATGCAATGTATATGCATGATTTCACACAGATATGAGTATGTGTGTGGAGGAGATTTCTAGATGTAGTTTTGATAAATGTGGCAAAACTTTTAAAGGTTGATTACTACAGCATCAGTGAGGGTTTCGGAAAATGGGTAGCTCATATACTGTTTGGGGAGGGGTGATCTTGCTGTGTATCAAAATTAGAAATGTATGTATCTTTTGGCTCAGAAGTTCTATTTCTGGGAATCTCCTTTACAGAGATTCTTACATATGAACACCAACTTATATGTTCCAGTATTGTTTGAAATAGCAAAACATTGGAATCAATCTAAATATACAGCAATCATAGTAAACAAGTTATGGTACATCCATACAATGAAATGTCATGGAGAAGAAAAAAGAAAGAAGTAGACCTTTATGAATTGGCATGGAAGGGCAACCCTGTAAGATGTATTAATGAGAAAAATATGTTGTATGAGTGGTATAGTCCCTCATAAGACAGATGGATGGGGAGAGAGCTGTCTAGACACCACATATCTCTCTTTCTCTCTTTTTCCCTTCCTCCCTTCCTTCCTTTCTATAAATGCATACAAAAATATCTGGAGATATATATGCTAACCTTTAACAGTAGTTACCTATGGAGAGAGGAAAAGGATTGTGGGAGAATGAATGGGAGATTTATATTTTTTATTCTTTTTTTGGTGTTAATGGACAGTTTTTACAATTAGCACGTATTTACATATAACTTCCATAATTTAAAAAGTTACATTTGTAAATATCAATAAATATTCTAATAAAGCCATCAACCACCACTCCAAGACTTTCTTTCTTCCCCACCCTGTTTTTTGTTAATCGTGAGAATTTTCAAGAATATATAAAGTACAGAAAATAATAGAACAGACACCCATGTACCCACTATCCAAATTTAACAGATGTTAACATTTTGCCAAATTTGCCTCAGATTCTGCTCTACAAAAAGAAAAAAAAAAGAAAGAAAAAGAAAGAAAATATTACTGGTACAGTTAAAGCTTTGTGCCCTACTCCCTTAAGGAGGCAATTTTCTTGAAGTTGTATATTATTTACAAGGTTTTAGATTATAAAATAAGGTGCTCTTAGATGATTTAAAAGAAAAAAAGTCTTAAGCTTAGTTTTCCTACATTTTGTAGAAAACTTCCCAAAAGAGGGATTACAAATTGCATCTTTCTTTTTCTCTTGAACTACTTGGAGGGCTTGGCATTTCCTGTTCACTCCCCTTTCTGGAACCTCACCTCACTCCTGTCCCCCAGCGAGCATCTTCCCTGGGCTCTTTGCTTCCCCCCTCTCCTCTCTGTGCCATCTTGTCACACTGTCTTCCTAAACCAGGGCTTCTCAATATCATCACTACTGTCATTTTGGGTGGGTAATTAATTCTTTGTTGTGGCGGCTGTCCTGTGCATTGCAGGATGTTTAGCACTCTAACCACTAGCTGCCAGTATCACCTTCCCCAGTTGTGACAATCAAAAATATCTCCAGATACTGCCACATGTTCACTGGAAGGCAAAATCACCCCTGGTTGAGAGCTGCCTATGGTTCCTACTGCCCAGCACAGCGTGTGCAATTCTCCCCAGCACTGCCCTCCCTGCCCCTCAGCTTAAGGCCATCGTGATCTGTTCCCACTTCCTACTGTCTCTAATTTCTTCCCATCAATCAGTCAGATCTACCTCCCTGCTCTCCCAGCCCTCTTGTGTCAGGCTAATTCCCACCTTTGGACTTTTGTCCAGATAATACTCTGCAACTGTTAAAAAATACAATTGACATGGAAAGACACTCTAGTTATGGTAAGACAAAAAGGCAGACTGTAAAACAGTAGGCACAGTAGGATCCTACTTCGGTAAAAAGGCTGTCACTCCATGTGAGCTGTGTACACATAATAAGTGACTAGAGGGATAGACAGAGTGGGTCTCTGTGGATGATGAGATTATGAGTAATTTGCATCTTCTTCTTTTTGGTTCTCAGTATGCCCTGCAAACAACTAGTGGCAGTTATCATTGGTACCTGGTAGGGGATGAATTTTGTCCCCCCAAAATTCATATGTTTGAGTCCTAAGCCCCAGTACCTCAGGATGTGACTGTATTTAGAAACAAGATTTTTAAAGAGGTAATTGAGTTAAGATGAGGTCATATGGGTGGGCCTTAATCTGATATGACTGGTGTCCTTTTAAGAGGAGGAAATTTGGACACAGATATGTATACAGGGAAGACCATATGAAGACATGGTGAGAAGATGTCCGTCTACAAGCCTGTGAGAGAGGCCTTTGAAGAAACCAATTCTATTGACACCCTGATCTTAGACTTCTAGCCTCTGCAACTGTGAGAAAATAAATTTCTGTTGTTTAAGCTGCCTAGTCTCTGGAATTTTGTTATGGCCACCCTAGCAAGCTAACATAGTACCCAACCCCTAACAATCTTTACCCCTTCCTGCTCTTTAAGAGAACCCCACCTTGGTTTAGGCATCCATCCTCCTCCATGAGAAATGGGCCCCACCCCCTGTACCCATGCCAGTGGTAGCACCAGTTCCCTTCCAGTTCTTGACTTAAACATGCACACGTCACTCAGTTCTGGCCAATCAGACGTGAAAAATCTGGAAAGTTTCTAAGTTTTCCTAGACGACAAGACACATTCTAAGACACAGTCCCTTGTTTGCTAGATATTGTCATATCTGCATAGGGTGCCTACAACCGTGGCAGCTACTTTGAGATCATGACAGAGCCAGACTGAGGGGCCACCCTGCCTTGCTGAGGACAAAGAAGCGGAAAATAGAAAGAATCTGATCCCTTCATGATGCCTTTGAATCCTCAAATAAATCATCCTGGAGTCAAACACATCCAGAATTATTTAATGAGATAATGTAGTTTCTTTATTTTTAAGCCAGTTTAAGTTTGTTTTCCCTTACTTGCAGTCAAAACTATCTTAATTGGTACAATTGAAACCCAAAACACAACACATTAGAGCAAAAATAGGTTCTATGAACCCGTGGGTACTTTTCGGCCTATACCTAAAAGCAAAAACTTCGCATCTAACAAACTGCTCTAGCCTTTAACAAACTGCTCTGGGAGACTCTGAAACTTAACTTATTTTTCTGTCTCCTGCTTGGAATAGATCTTAAAGAGTTATTTACACACGGGCATGAAGACATATATACTACAGTGTTCACGACAGCACTGTATACAATAGAGGAAAACTAGAAAACAACCCAAGTGTCCATCAGTAAGGCATTCATTAAATAAATTATGATACATTCATGCTATGTATCTTAGTCTGTTCAAGCTGCTATAACAAAAATACCAGAGACTGGGTGGCTTAAGCCACAAATATTTGTTTCTCATAGTTCTGGCTGGAGGCTGGGAAGTCCAAGATCAAGACACCAGCAGATTGAGTGCCTGGAGGCCCCATTTCATGGTTCATAAATAGCCATCTTCTCACTGTGTCCTCACATGGAAGAAAGGGGCAAGAGAGCTCTG
Organism: Lepilemur ruficaudatus; assembly: GCA_963574885.1. Lineage (NCBI taxonomy): Eukaryota > Metazoa > Chordata > Mammalia > Primates > Lepilemuridae > Lepilemur > Lepilemur ruficaudatus. The sequence continues at coordinate 685 of CAUYRT010056911.1, read as the reverse complement.
GGGTCTCTTTTAAAAGAGCACTAAACCCATTATAAGGATTCCAATCACATGACATAATCACCTCCCAAGGGCTGCACCTCCTAAAACCATCACATTGAGGGTTAGGATTTTAACATATAATAACTCTAATAGCTAAGAGTTATTAAATGCTTACTTGCATTTTATCATTCTTTCCCCTAACATTCCTTTGAGGTGCACACTTTTATTATTTCTACCTCTCAGATGTAAAGTGAACTGAGGCACACAGAAGTGAATTGGGCTGGGCACGGTGGCTCACGCCTGTAATCCTAGCACTCTGGGAGGTCGAGGCAGGAGGATTGCTCAAGGTCAGGAGTTTGAGACCAGCCTGAGCAAGAGCAAGACCCCGTCTCTACTAAAAATAGAAAGAAATTAATTGGCCAACGAAATATATATAGAAAAAATTAGCCGGGCATGGTGGTGCATGCCTGTAGTCCCAGCTACACGGGAGGCTGAGGCAGAAGGATCACTTGAGCCCAGGAGTTTGAGGTTGCTGTGAGCTAGGCTGACGCCATGGCACTCTAGCCCCGGGCAACAGAGTGAGACTCTAACTCAAAAATAAATAAATAAATAAATAAATAAATAAAATTTAAAAAAAGAAGTCAAGTGAATTGGCCAAGATCAGATAATTAGGAAGTGGTAGAACCAGGATCAAGGCCAGTGTGAC
>CAUYRT010056910.1:0-13526 GCA_963574885.1 Lepilemur ruficaudatus | reverse complement strand
GTTCCCAGGTGACTGGGTGACACACAGGCATAAGAGCAAGCCCCAAGAAGTTGTTGCTGAAAGGTCAGATGTGCAAAGCTGGTAGCCTCCAGCTTCTAATTCACTTCCTGTGAGAACCCGGAAATGAAGGAGGGGAAGGGCGGGGCGGGAGGGGTGGCACAGGAGGAGCAGGCTCTGCTGGGCTCCCGAGGGCTCTCTAGGCCTGTCCGACGGGCCTGCCCCACAGGCAGAAAGCAATAGAGATGGCGGTTGGAGGGGAGCAGCAAGGCCTGGGAACAAACCTGGGATAAGCCCCTTAGTCCTCTCAGCACCACTGTGAGGTGGGCATCCTCCTCCTCTCTGTCTACAGAGGAGGAAACTGAGTCACAGAGTCACTGGCCTGCAGATCAGTCTGCACTGCCCCATAGTGCCTCCCACTGTGGCCCCCATGTTCAGACCAGAAGGAGGGAGGAATTTTTTGTTTTTATTTTTTACACATCCCCTTGGTAACACCCCAGGCTGCTTGGCCCTGGGTTTATGCAAATTAATGTAGATATATGCTAATTAGATCAGTACCAGGCACTTTGTTCTAATGGAGCTTCCAGCTCAGAGGTGTGGTGGGATAGATCTGCCCAGAAGGGGCCTGCAGACCCCCCAGCTAAGGAAGAGGTGGGGACGGGTCAATGGTCACTGAGATGAGGGGTGGGGTTGCCATGGAGACGGAGGCCAGGCCCCTGCCGCTGCCTCCTGACAAGACCAGGGCTGGCCGGATCAGCCCGCTGAGACTGTCCCGGGCCTGCCGAGCAGCTCCAAGCTGGTCTCTGAGGGCTAATTATGCGGAAGGTAGTGACCAGCTGCTCCCCAGCTGCCCCAGGCCCAGCTGAGGGACAGGGCTGGACCACAGCAGGAGGGCGTGAGGACAGACAGATGGCAGGCTGGGGACTGGGGGTGGGGGCACTGGGACCTGTCCCAAGGAGGAGGGAGATCACCACTGGTGAGCGGAAGGCCCCTCCAGCAGGGCCGGCAGGGGTGAGATTTGGAATGCCCTGGCATGTGAACAGGAAGCGGGGGTGGGGGGGGATGGGGGGGCAGAGCAAGGGCTTGGCCCCAACACACTGGTCAGAGGCTTAGCTCTTCGCTGTCCCCTTGGACAAGCCCCTGCCCCTCTCTGGGCCTCAGTTTCCTCATCTGTAAATGGAGGTAGGATTAAGAGACGTGTACGAGGTTTAGTAGGCAAAGACCCACTGAGAGACGCCATTAATCTCCTGGGAGATTTTTGTTTTGTTTTGTTTCCTGATGGGAAAGAACTTCTTGCCCCTCAGACGGATGTTACTGGTGTCTGTGCTGAGGAAGGGAAGGGCAGGTCCCCAAGAAGACTGGAACTGGGTCCACTGTGTTCACCGCTGAGTTCTCAGGACGAGCAGTGTTTGTAGAATAAATGAATGCATAGACGCTAAGTACTCGGAACAGCGTCCAGCTCGAATGGCGGATGAATACATGTTAGCTGCTATGTCAGTGCCCTGAGGCGGTTGGGCTGAGTGACTCTGGAGAGGCCTTTTGCTTCAAGACATGCTCTGTCCCCTACCTCCACTCTGTCCTTCCTTTTCTCCTGACTGTCTGCCACATCCTGAGTGACTTCAGAAGACTGAGGTGACTGCTCCATATCAAAACTACCGTGCCAGGGCTGTAGGACAGGGTGCACTTGGCTGGCAGAGCCTGCAGGAGGGGAGGTGACAGATCTGGGTGTCCTCAGGCTGGAGGAAGCAGGGATGTGAGGACCCAGGCAGAACCCAGGGACACAACATACAGCCGCTGGGGAAGAAGGGCCGTCAGGACCTCCAGGCCAGTACACTTGCAGGCAGGAAAGCCACAGCAACACCAAGTCTAGACATCAAGTTGGAGCTACTGACACCGCTATTGTACAGATGAGAATGCTGAGGCCCAGAGGAGGAGGAGCTTGGCTAGGGTCACACAGCACAATCGCATCAGAGTAGGAGACTTCAGATCCTTCGAGCCACTGGAGTACTCTTCACATCATCTCAGTGAGGAGTCAAAATTTAAAATGTTTTTTCTTACCATTTTAAAAATATAAGTTTGCTGTAAGAAATTTCAGAAATACAGAAGTGTGTATAGTTAAAATTAAAAGTCTCCCTGTCTCCCCATTCTCACTCTCTAGAGGTAACTGTCCATAGCCGTTCATTGTGTCTTTCCCTGGCTTTTTTTTTTAAGACAGAGTCGCTCTATGTCCCCTGGGCTAGAGTGCAGTGTCATCATCATAGCTCACCCCAAACTCACCTGCAACCTCAAACTCCTAGGCTAAAGCAATCCTCCCACCTCAGCCTCCCAGGTAGCTGGAACTACAGGCACCCACCACCATGCCTGGCTAATTTTTTCTGTTTTTAGTAGAGACGGAGTCTCGCTCTTACTCAGGCTGGTCTCAAACTCCTGAGCTCAGGCGATCCTCCTGCCTCGGCCTCCCAGAATGCAGGGATTACAGGCGTGAGCCACCATGCCTGGCCATTCCCATTCTGCGTTTACAGTCACTCACATTTGGTGTCTTTGAGGGTCGGGGGTGGTTACACAAATGGAATCATATTGTTCTGTAGCTTGCTTTTTTCACTTAACAGTGATGGCCTTGGCCATTTTCCAGTAGGAGCTGAGCTGAGACAGAGAGGCAGAAGGGCTTCAGAAGCCCAGGAAGAGACAGGGAGAGCGTGTGTATGTTTGTGTGTATGACGGGGGCTGGGCAGGAGTCTCCACAGGTTACCACGTGCCATGGGTGGGAAGCTGGCAGAGAAGCCCCCACTAGCAGCACCCACAGAACTGTGGCATCTGCCTCCAGACTTGAGTTCTCTGAGGCAGGATCCACACCATTTGCTCACTGCCACATCCCCTGTACCTAGCCCAGGACCTGGCACATAGTAGGTGCTCAAGAAGTATTTGTTCAATGCATAGAGTCCCTACTAGGCCCATCTTCCTCGACTTTGCCAGAGACCACCTGGTGTCCGTGACTCTGTTCCTTTCAGTGTCTTGGGTGTTTCTTTCAACTCGTGCTCAAATGGCACAGACCCCCGGAGATGCTGACGGAGCTGGGGGAGCGTGAGGAGACCCTCCCCTTAGGCAAGTCACTGCCTCCTCTCTGCCATCCGTTTGCTCACCTCCCTAATGAGGGGGTTGGGCCAGCAGATCTCAGGGGTCCTTTAGCTCTGCCATCTGGGGCTTCGGTCCCACTCCCTGATTTCACGGATGAGGGTCTGAGTCGCATTTAATTTTGTCAGCTGTCTCAGAAATCCATTGGGAAAGGGGGGCTTAAGTTTGGGGATGCAGCAAAGGCCGTTACTGTTTTCTGAGAACCAAGAGTACCAACTGTGTGCTAGGCGCCTGGCTGGCTGGGACCAGCTCACTGCAGCCTTGAACTCCTGGGCTCAAGTGATTCTCCCGACTCAAGACTCCCAAGTAGCTGGGGATATAGGCGTGCACCACCACATTTGGCTAATCTTTTTAAATGTATTTTATAGAGACAGGATCTCGCTATGTTGCCCAGGCTGATCTTGAACTCCTGGCCTCAAGCGATCCTCCTGCCTCGGCCTCCCAAAGAGCTGAGATTATAAGCATCAGCCACTACGACCTGCCCTGCAGGACATTTTACCAGGGAGAAAACTGAGGCCCAGAGAGGGGCTGTAATTTGCCCAAAGTCACACATTGAATCAGTGACCAAACTGGGACTGGAACTCAGGTCTGCCTCTCCCCAAATAGGGAGCCTCAACCCTCAGTGAACTAAAGTCAGTAAGAGAGACAGAACCAGGCTGAACCAAACTATTCTCCAGAAACTTCAGGGGGACCTCCCTCACCATTTTCCAGGTGCCAGACTTCTGTACTCAGGGCCTATGGCGACAGGACTGGAATTTTGGCCAGGGAAGTAGTTGACTTGTAGAATTGGCTGGCGAGGGTTTAGGCACAAGAGGCTTCTGGTGGGTTCCATGGCCCTGAGAGCAGCCCTGCCTCACCCTCTCTCCCAGCTAGCTTCCTGGGGGGGGGTGGTCCCAACTGCATTATTCATCCCTCACCCCCAACCCCTCACCCCCCACCTGCAGTTGGGTTCCTGGGGCTGGCGTCTAGACAGACAAGAGCATCCTACTGAGAACAGAGGCAGCCCTGACTCGGGGCTGAAGGTTCCCATGGCAACAGCATCCCCCTTGGCTGGCAGCTACCCGATAAATAAATAATTAAGGGTGGGGGTGGGGAGCTCAGGGCAGGGGGAGTAGCAGCAGGGGAGGCTTCACTCTGGAGAGGAGGGGGCGGGTTAGGCTCAAAGTAGGCTGGGGGGAGGGGCTTGGCATTGCCAGGTAAGAGAAGAAGGTGGATGGAGGAAAGTGGCCAGCTATGAGAGATGGGAGAGGCAGGGCTTGAGGACAGGCTGTGCAGGGGGATGAGGGGGCCGGAGGGAGACCAGGGCCTAAAGGTCCTGGTCCTGGTCCAGGTCCTGGTCTGGCCTAAAGGTTGGGTTTCTCACTCCTGCAGCTGGACGCATCGTGGGGCCCAAAACACTGGAAATGGACCAGGTTTGGGTGTACTGCGTTCACAATAAGCCATTGGTTACAAAGGGGCTGGGGGGTACCAGGTGAGTGGCAGTCACTGAAGCTTGGGTGGACATGCCTTTCCTAGGACAAGTGGAGCATGAAGCGGGGCCGGGATATGGCCCTGGGACACTCATATTTAGGAGGATGAGCTGCACCAGGACCAGGGAGTGGCTGGGGAGGCCGGAGACTGAGCTTAACTTTTAGCACCTGCAGTGTGCCAGGCGCTGTGCTCGCTGCTGAAGTTACAGAGTGAACAACAGAAGCAGATATCCCTGTCCTCATGACGCTTGCCGTCCACTGCAGGAAACAGACAGCATGTAAGGAGTGGGTGGTGTGTTCGCCAGTCGTAAGTGCTGTGGCAAAAATAAAGCAAGGGGGAGACAGGGAGTTCCACAGAGGAATATAATTTTAAATAATACTGACTCTCCTCGTAGCCCTATGAAGAGGTACTTTGAATCATACCCATTTTGTTAACAAAGAAACTGAGGCACAGGGAGGTTATTGACTTGCCCAGAGTTGCATTGTAACCAGTGCACCAGGATTCTGACCTAGGCTCTGCTCCTAACCACCTGGTCACCCTGCCCCGGGACACTGCCGTGGGGCAGGAGCCAAAGGAGAGAGGGCAGTTGAGTCCAGGTGAGATGAGGAAGATGAGGACTGAAATTCACCTGCTGGATTTAGTGACTGGAGGACCGAGAAGGCCACGCTGCAGTGGACCAACGACTGAGTGGCGGTGGGGGCCGGCGGGGACACGGAGACCTTTTAAGCAGTTTGGGATGAGAGAGTGCTGACAGTGATGAGGCATCAGCTCAGGGCTGGGGGTGAGGAGCTTTTTTAAATTAAAAGTGGCAAAGGCTTGAGCTTGTTTAGGAGCCGGTGGGAAGGACCTGGGAAGGGAGAAGTTGAGTTTACAGGAGAAGGGACAGTGGGTGGTGTGGGCTCCTGAGAAGATAGGAGGGGCTCGGTCCGAGTGCAGGTGGCGGGATTGGCCCTGGGCAGGAGGAGGGGCCGCACCTTGAAAGTAGCTGGCAGGAGAGGGGGAGACCAGGCCGTCACTGAGAGTGAGGGTGAGGGGTCCCAGTGGGGTGAAGCAGTGAGATACTCTGAAATCGTCACAGGGAGAGGGAGTTCACCAGAGAAACCTAGTAGAGTTGTGAGACCCTATCTGGGAACTCAGGAAAGCCGTGACTAGGGCTCTACAGTGGATCCGGCCTGCCCCATGGAGTGACCTTCTCCCGCAGCGCTGGGCTCATCCAGGCGGGGGTGTCTCTGCCAGATGGGACGGAAGGCAGAGGAGCGTGAGCGTTTGGGCTGCGGGCAGAACAGGGTGGTGTAGCCACAGGGCCCGGGCCTCAGGGACACAGGATCCTGCAGTCTGAAAGCAGCTCGGGGACCCCAGAGGACACCAGCCCCACCCTCGGGCCTGAGGAATGTGGGATGAGAAGAGGTGGCAAAGGAAGAGCAGATCCTTGGGTGCAAGGGGTGGCGGGACCCCGCAGGGAGGGAGCCGAGGATAGAACTTGCTGGTTCAGAAGGGCACGTGGGAGGGGCAGAGGGAGAGCTGGGTCGGGAGGGCAGAGAGGACTGAGGGGCAGGAATGCGGGGCTTATTCTCCGGGCAGGTGAGGTCCAGGCTTCGAGGCTTGGGTGACTTGTTTTCATCTGTCACTCTGGGACTACAGTCAGGGGACTCATCCCTGCGGCTGGGCTGAGGGCTGCATTAGAAAAAGCCGGGGGCAGGCGTGGTGGTCGGGCTTTCTCTGCTTCCCCAGGAGATCAGGGAGGAGGCTGCATCTGTCGCCACCAGGAACTTCCATACTGGCCCACTTAGGAGAGAGCTTCAAGAAGCCAGCTCGGCTTGGCTTGCAGCTGACTGGGTAAAAATATCCCCAAAGTCAATTTTTTCTCTCTGTGCACACGCATTTGAAATCTTTGCAAAAGAGTAGGTTGCTGTTGCTCCACACAATTCTTGCCTCCCAAGTAACAGAGCCACGCCCAGGCCAGTTATTTACAGTCACCACAGCCCTCGCGCGATTGTTTCTGAGCCAGTGCCACCAGATGGGGAAGATGGTCCTCCTATTTTGTTCTTATCATCGTGTTAATTAGCTGCATATCGCTGCTGCTCAAGCAGGAGTTCTGCAATATTTGACTTGGTTTTCTAATAAAAAATAATAGAATTATTTTTAGAATTGAGATTATTTATGACGCTGCATCTGAATTTTAAAGAGATATTTAAATCTTCACTCAACACTGGAGGGGGAGACGGCCTCCTTCCGGCCTGGGTTATAGCGCTGATGCCGCTGGTGTGCCTGTCTGATTTCCTGTCCTCCTCGTCTCCTGGGCTGAGTCCCCACAGGGCAGGGACCACGACTTCTTCACTTACGCCTGACATAGACTAAACGTCCTGTGAATGAATAAGTGAGGGGCCCGGGCCGGGCGAGGGCGTGTCAGATGTCGGGGGAGGGATTAATGAATGGGTCTGGGTGGGTTGCAGGTGAATGAGGGAATGATTTGGGTGTGAGGATGGAGCGAGGCAGAGGGACGGCCAGGAGTGGTGAGAACAACCCTCCAGTGGGGAGGGCGGTCCCTACGGGCCAGGCAGGGAGATCTTCCTATGAAAGGAGGGAGTGGCACTGCACTTTGAAGACCAAGGGGGCCTTGGATAAAGGAAAAGGGAAATGAAGGTGGGACTGTCATTTCAGCCTCTTGGAGGCAGGAACCGATGAGGAATAAAGGATTGGGCCAGATCCTACTGTGCCTGGAGTGCCCGACTGAGGTGCTTGGACTGGTACATCTTCTATTCATCAGCCACCACTTGTCAAGTCTATTAGTTAGTCTATGTGATATCTCCATAGCCACACAGCAGCTTCTCAGAGGAGGGATCATCTTCTCTATTTACAGTTGAAGAAATAGGTTCAGAGAAGGGAAGTGACTTGTCCTAAGCCACACAGCAGAGCTGGAACTTGAACCTGAGTTTGAGTGACTACAAAGCTGCTGCTGCTTTTTTTTTTTTTTTTTAAACTATCCCTCTATCGATAAGGTCACAGATCTGATCTCAGGGTGTTCAGTTAAAAAAAAAAAAGGTCACAGAGTACAGAGAGGGCTTTGAGTGGGAGCAGGGGTGATATCATCTCTTAGGTGGGCATCTACGGGCAGGATGTCTCCCCAGCTACAGCACAAGCCTGGGCACCTCTCACAGCCTTCTCCATCCTCTGGTGAGAACCTTCTCCCCTAGGACCAGGGGTCAGCCGAATTGAGAACATCAAGCCAGAGCCCAGACCACCAGTGCTCCCAGGAAGAGTCAGAGTGGGAAGAGGAGGAGGATTGGGCGTGGGGAGGTGTTTGGGATGGGGAACAGCAGAGAGAGGTTGTGGTCGTGGCAGTGGGCCCTGGACAAGCCTGAGGAATTTCGCCCTCAAGGTCGGCAGACCACTGAAGTCAAGCCCTTAGAAATGATCTAGTGCGGTGACTTCTGTGTATGGAAGAAGAGCCCAAGACCCAGCAGGGCATGCGGGCTGCCCAAGGTCACCCACAAGTCAGAAGCAGACTTTCACTTACTCCTCTTGACTCCCAGGCCATTGCCAACTGGGAAAGGTGGTGCGTTGGTGCCAAGATGGGACAGGTGGCAGAGAAAGGCCTATTCTGCCACCAACCTGCTGTGTGACCTTGAGCAAGTCACTTCCCATCTCTGAGTCTCATGTTCTCTTTCCTCAAAATGAAATAATGATCTCAGCTCTGCCTTTTTGCCAAGAAGTTTCCAGTGAGAGATGAACTTTACAATCTGCAGAGCCGTGGGAGGAGAGTCACCAACAAGAGGCAGGCTGGTTGGTGCCAGGTGGGTAGATGCCAGGGTTGGGCCTGGCACCACCAGGTTTTCCTAAATCGCTAGCCCAAGCCTGCAGCTCCTTGGTCTCTGCCCAAGCTTTGCCATCTGTGTGGTGGCATCAGCTCCACCTCATCCTGCGTCCCTGCCAGGAAAAAGCCTTCTGGGATCCTCTCACTTTATCAGAATCTTCCGTCTCACTCCCCAGCCAGACCCTCTTCTCGCCCCTTCTGTTGTAGTCAGGCCTCTTGGTTGCAAGTGACAGAAATCAAAAGCACAAGGGAGAACTAGCTTTAGGCATGGCTAGATCTGAACACCTAAGAGATGTCACCAGGACACTCCCCTTGCTTGTTCAGTCTTCCTCCTACACACACTCTCGCTGTCCTCAACTGTGGCTTCCTCCCCAGGCGGGCCATCCTCCCGTCCTCCTGAGGTGGCAAAGACAGCCACCAATAGCTCCAAGCTGGCACCACACCCATTCAGCTGTCCTGACAGAAGACAACAGCTCTGTCCCGATCGTTCAAGCAAATATCCAGGGTGGTTCTCAGGGGAAGGGCACACAGGTGTTTTTGATCATTTGGCTACACCTGGGTTACCTGCCCACCCTAGAAACTAGAAACTGCCACCTAAGCCACGTGGACAGAGTGGTGGGAGCTGGTTCTTCAAAACCACAAAAAGGGCCGAGTGTGGTAGTTCACCTCTGTAATCCCAGCACTTTGGGAGGCTGAGGCAGGAGGATCACTTGAGGCCGGGAGTTCAAGACCAGCCTGAGCAACATAGCAAGACCCTGTCTCTACAAAAAATAAATCTTAAAAAAATTAGCCAGGTGTGGTGGTACATGCCTGTAATCCCAGCTACTTGGGAGCCTAAGATTGAGGATCACTTGAGCCCAGGAGTTCAAAGCTCCAGTGAGCTATGATCATGCCACTGTACTCCAGCCTGGGTGACAGAGCAAGACCCTGTCTCTAAAAAAACCAAAAACTAAGAGATGACCAGGAACAGTGGCATGTGCCTGTAATCCTAGCAACTCGAGAGGCTGAGGCAGGGGGATGGCTTGAGCCTGGGAGTTGGAGTTCAAGCTCCACCTGGGCAACATAGTGAGACCCCATCTCTTAAAAAAACATGGGCCCTGTTCATCATCTATGGCGAATGTATCTTGCTCTTGCTCTGTAAACCTGTCTTGCCCTTCCTCAATAAACTTCACTTCACTCTTGCCTTGCAAACATAAAGAAAGAAAGAAAGAATCTTAAAAAAATGGATTCTGTCCCCAGAAGAAGCAATGTTGGACAGTCAAACGCAATAGGTATCTTGGTTGCATCTTTGTTCCTAAGTGTATCAGCTGATCTCAAACTCAAGCTAAGTATATCAGGTGAAAGATTGAACCAGGGGGCTGCTGGGGAGGGGATGTTGATTGATTCTTATACATATAGTTAGCTTTTGCTGCATAACACATTACTCCAGAACCTGGTGATTTAAAACAACCATTTTATTTAGTTCACGATTCTGTGGGTCGGCTGGTAGATTCTGGTCTGGGCTGTGTCTGTGGTGAGTCAGTGATCTAGTCAGATCTAGGATGGCCTCGCTCACGTGTCCGATGACTGCCGGTTGTCAGCTGGGGCGCCTCCGTTCTGTTCTCCACGTGGTCTTGCATCCTCCAGCAGGTCAGCTTGCTCACAAGGTGGTCTTGCGGCAAGTGCACAAGCTCCAACTCACTTGCATCGTGTTTGCCAAAGTCCTTTTGGGCAGAGCCAGTCACACGACCAGTCACAGCTGCCAGAGAGCAGGGAAGCAGGAAGAGGAAGATTTGATGCCAATTTTGCAGTCTACTGTGGCTCCCTCGGGTAAAGGGAGGGAAAAATTCCTTCTCTGTGGCCCGTGGGTCCCATGGGCCAGGGCACCCTCCAGACGGGGATCATCGAAGAGGTGACTCAGGCTCTAGGACTTCCCTGTCCCTGCAGGGCCAGGGCTGTGGGAGGCGAGCTGGATTCAGACCCTGACCCCACCGGTTTCCCCACGTGGGGAACGTGCAGGAGCTTTTGCTGCTAGCGGGGAGGGCCTCCTGGGCGGAGAGGAAGGTGTTCTGACCCTGGCTCCTGACTCCAGCCCACCCCACAGTGAGGATCTGTCTTAAGGGCCCACCACTGCCCCCACCTCCCAGCATGCCTTTGGTAATGAGGGGCTGGATGGCTCTGAGACTTGTGCCTCATCACCATGGTAACTGGTGCCACCTGCTCCCTAAGGTCAAGGAGGAGCCCTTGAGCATCCCTTTCAGGGGGTGACTGTGGCCTCAGCATGTCTCTTCCACAGGTGGCTGCGCTGGAGCGGCAGATCTTTGACTTCCTGGGCTACCAATGGGCTCCCATCCTGGCCAACTTCCTGCACATCATGGCGGTCATCCTGGGCATCTTCGGCACGGTGCAGTACCGCTCCCGGTACCTCATTCTGGTACGGCTCACCTGGCGCCTTCCCAAGCCAACCCCTCTGCTCACCCCTGCCCACTCACCCCTGCCCCTCACCTGGAACCGTGCCCCAGCGCTGGGCACCCAGACCAGCTTGTCCTGGTTCCAGCCTTGCTGGTGGGGTGAACGTCCAAATCCCAGGGCTTCTTCGCTCAGAGGAGACAGGGTTGGTATTTTGCCCAAAGAATTTCCTGGAGAAATAATCCAAATATACACAAAGCAGCCCGTGCAGGGCTCGCTGCCAGGAGTCTCCCGTGCTCTGTCTCATCTTTACAGCAGCCCTGTGAGGTACCTCTCACTCTCTCCATTTTCCAGATGAGGGAAAGGAGGCTCAGAAAGGTCCCGAGTCTTCCTAAGGTCAAACAGCCAATAAAGGCAGGGCCAGGATTAGAACAAGAGATCTGGAGTGAAGGCTCCTGCCGCAGCACCACACGCCTCAGTGAGCCAGTGGGAGACAGGGAGGGCTGGGCTCCGTCTTGTTTAGTTTCTAGGGTTGCTTCAGGAATCTTCCGGAAGGCCTGGCTTTTGTCCCTCCACCCAATGTTCATCGAGGATGTGGCGTGGAGTAGCTAGTGTGGCTTTGAGGTCAGTTCCTCCCTGTGCTCCAACCCGGGAGTCTGACTGTGGCCCCAGCCCCTTCCCTGACTGTCCCTTCCCAAGCCCTGGTCCCACATGGTCTCTGTCAGACCCTGCCTTCAGCTAGACTGACCCGCATTCCCTGCCTTCCTCGGAGACCTCACATGGCTCTCTCGCGGGAAAAGGCTTTTCACTGGATTTACTGCATGTGCTTGACACCTACGGTCACAGTGACATGCAATGTCATGCTGCCCCAGAACCCACACGCACTCATCACTCATTCTAGAACTTCTTCCCTCCAACCCCCACAGGCTTGGCTCCTAGAAGCCAGGGGAACAGGGCCCTAACAAGCTATCTCACCTGACATAAGAGAACACATCTCTCCAGTTCTCAGGAAAGCCCCGGGCACCCTGTCAACACCACTGTCTGCCAGGTGACAGCCACTGGAATTACAGGCACAGGACTCAGGTGGAAACATCCAGCCCCCAAACCTGTCCTAACCTCCTCCTGTCTGGGCTGACAGGTGTCTGCCCTGGCGATGCTGCTCCCAGCCCTCCCTCCGGCCAGATGGAAAGAGGGACCTGTGTCGCTCAGCCACAGTTTACAGAGCAGCGAGGGGACTGGCAGTGGGAAAGCTTCCAGGCTGGACCCCTCTTCCATCCTTGGGGCCTCTGCTTGGTCTGTCGCCCCAGCCTTTCTCCAGGTCCCACCGGTGGCCCTGCCCCCACCTCCCTGCATCCCCTATACCCAGACTCTAGCCACAGCCACGTGTGGGATGATGTCACATTTATACTCAGGCACCAGGCTGCGGGATTACCCCCTGTCTCGTTTGGTCTGAAGTTCCTGGCATCCTTAAACCATTACACAGCCACTTATAAGAATTAAGTCTTCTTCCCAGGAGGTGAAGAGGTCCCTCATTCTCCCCACCACCACCTCCAACCCAGACAATCCCAGGCCTTCTGACATCCCACCTCTAATTACCAGCTTGGCCTAACATGCACACTTTATGAGGCACTGTCTGTCATCTTGATAATTCCTGCCACCGTGTGACTGCTCGTGCTTGGCAATGACATTACAATAGGGAATAAGGTGGGCAAGGTCCTCACCCTCTGGAGCATGTTCCTAAAAGTGTTATCCGAGCTATGATCCCTGAGGGATTGTTTATACAGCTCCTGAACACCATGCCTAGAAATTCACAATCAGTGGGTCTAGAGGGAGGACCCAGGAATCTGCGTTTTAAACAAACTCCCCAAGTGATTCCAAGACATTCTATGTATTCTAGAGAGGGCTGGTCTGGAGGCTGCTTTTCTCAGCAGAGTGGGTAGGATTAGCTACCAGAGGACTTGGATTTGAGTGCCAGCCCTACTTCTAGCTGTGTGATCTTAGAAAGCCTAAACCTCTTGGCCTTGAGTGAGTTACCTCTAAAGAGAGGACAGTGCCTACTTTGCAGGGCTGTTGTAAGGATGGATGGGTGTGAAAATGATTTGCAACTATAGTGTGCCCTCTGAGTGAGGTATTATCATAATTTCCCCTGCAAAGGTGTCCTTGGTCCCTGAGCTCTGTCTCCACTGACGCGCCCATCCCCACTCCCCCAGGCCCCGCCCTGATCCCACCTCTGCTTTCCCCAGTATGCAGCCTGGCTGGTGCTCTGGGTTGGCTGGAATGCGTTTATCATCTGCTTCTACCTGGAGGTTGGACAGCTGTCCCAGGTAAGCCTCAGACCTGGCAGTGCCCTCAGGGCTGAGCCTCCCTTACCCATCCCCTGCCCCTCGGGCTCCTAGTGTGGCATAGCTCTGGGGCATCCTCTCTTGAAGAAAACTTCTTACTATGCACTCAAATAATTTGTATGCTCCATTCCCCACCCACATCCTTTTGTTTCTGGCCTCCTCTGCACTTCTCAAAAACAACGATTGAAGGCCGGGCACGGTGGCTCATGCCTGTAATCCTAGCACTCTGGGAGGCTGAGGCAGGCGGATCGCTCAAGGTCAGGAGTTCGAAACCAGCCTGAGCAAGAGCGAGATCCCTTCTCTACTAAAAATAGAAAGAAATTAATTGGCCAACTAGAAATATATAGAAAAAAAATCAGCCGGACATGGTGGCGCATGCCTGT
>CAUYRT010056909.1:0-18628 GCA_963574885.1 Lepilemur ruficaudatus | reverse complement strand
GTGATATATTTTGTTATCTGTTTGTCTCTCTCTCTCTCTCTCTCTCTCTCTCTCTCTCTCTCTCTCTCTCTCTCTCTCTCTCTCTCTCTCTCTCTCTCACACACACACACACACACACATACACCCCTCTACCTATGATTTTGGATAGCTCAATAAATCTGATTGATAAGGAGGGCAGAGTAGAGTGAGAATAAAGGTGTAATTGGAAAGGAGTAGTCACTCATATTAGCTCAGAGAGAGAGTTGTTTGGTGTCTTGTGGATTGCACAGTGACCTTGCTTTTGTCTCACTTATCATGATCTCAAAGTGACCTTGTCTGATGCGTATGTTCTCTGAGATGGTTTATGTACCAAAAGAGAAAAACGTGGCCTAGCTGTGATGTCAGACCAGCTTCTATATCATGGAAGCCTAGCTGTGTCAGACCAGCTTGTGATAGGTGAGGCCTCACTATGAGCATCAGAGCAGTTTTTGCTACTTTTTTTCGCTTTCTCAAAGTTTTGATAACCAGGCAATTAGCAGACAGTTTGAGAGTCATGAATGGTTGAGGGATAGTCAGAGTTTCCAGTAACTACTGAACAAAAGGACATATATAAACTTAGAAAAAAATTGACCTTGAAGGAAAGGAGGAGAAGAATAAAGGCATGAAAATGTCCATAGGCAGATGGACAGGAGCCAGCAGAATAGCATTAATACATGCACAAGGCTCCTGAGGAAGTGAAAGAGCATGAGACAAAAAACTCATGTACTTATCTCCAAACTGAAGTGGTATACACTAAAAATATGTATATCTGTTTATATGACAGTCATATCTCAATAAAGTGTTTTTTAAGAGAACTCACTTCCTATTCTGAGATGAAGTGAAGAATATGCTTAATAACAAAAATGTGAGATGCAAAAGAAAAAACTTAACATTTAGTGGATCTCAGACTCAATATGCAGTCATCTGCAGAGAATGAAGAGTAAGAAAGGGATCAACAATGGAGAAAAATAGAAAGGGACCAGGACACCACAAACAATGCGTTCATGATCATTTAAAGATAAAGAAAGGATTGCTGAATGCATTGTGGGTCCAGCTAGGATCAGGCCGTACAACTTGGTGATGGAGCTGGCTGCATCCTGACTGTAAGGAATGATGATGTAGACATTATCACGACACTATGCTGCATAATGGCGATTCATCCATATGTTTCAAATTAAAAGATAATATTGGTTTTCTAATTCTACTATTTGAAATATTTGACAAGGTTGGTTCCTTTCACTGAAACTGCACTACATTTTAGGAATAAATTCTGCTATTACATTTTCATCCCAGTGTGTCAAAAACCCTACTGTGCTACCATTTCTACTTTTTTCAATGCACAAGATTTTCATCTGATTTTACAGATCTAATGAGATTCAGAGAGTTGTAGAAATGTTCAAATGTAGGAGTATCCACATTCCAAATAATCTAATATTAATCCTGTCATAGCAGTCTATATGATTGAGTGCCGTTTAATGTCTTCAAACATGGGTTCTGAGCTAGGAAGAAGAAATAGATGATTATAATAAAATGATTTGACATGGATTCATTTAATTGCCATTAAATCAGACTTCCCATAAAAATTATCTTTATCAAACTGCCACTAAGCATATGTTAACATGTAATAGGCAACATATTAAATCAAGCAGATTTTCTTCTTTGCTAGTGGCTAGAGAAATATATCACGTCTTAAATCACACATGATTTAGTCGATTTTTTTCCACCTATAAACCAGAATATAGATGTCATATCTTGATTGACATTATTCAAATCCAAAATCTAGTGTTTAAGACTAAGAATTGAGCCCAATAAAGATTTTTAAAAGTTGCTTGAATCCATAACTTCTAAGCTCTGAGTCTTGTTTTGCTTTTTAAATCTCTAAATCTGGTAAATGCACTTTTCTGGGTGAAAATGAAGCTTTGTAAATCTGAAGAGAATGTTTAGACTTTGAAAAGTAAGGCCTAAATTTCCTCAATAACCTAAAGAGATTTATTAATTCAAGTTATGTAAACTTGATCCTATGTAACATCAAAGAGTATTAGTACTCTTGTAATTTTAACTGTTGTATCTTTTTTTGTGTGTGTCTCATAGTAGTAGAGTTGTTCATTAAATAATGCAATAACATCCTAGGTGAGAAATAATACTATGGGGCAAAGAGAAAATACTTTGGTTTATGAAGAAAAAAATATACAAAATGACAGCTATAATTTAAAATCTGTTCTCATCAGAAATCTAACAAAAAAAAAATCCCAAATGAAGATGTAGCATGACTAAGATTTCCTAGAGAAGCCTATAAGACCTCATTTAAAGACTATGGATTTGTTTTATTTCATATGAATCCCAGGGCACAACCAAAGAAAAGGATTAACAATATCTTTCATCCTGACCTAGCCTCTGAGTAAAAATAGTTTTACCCCACAGTCAGCATCTGTGACAATCTAGTAAATTTAAAACTGTTGTGACCTTTCCATGCAGTTCTCTTCCTTAAAATTCTTACTTTAATTTTAGTTAGGTGTTAATTTAAGCTAACCAGATTAAATTCATTGGCATCTAGGAGGGGTAATTTTAATTAACTGTTGCAAGGAATGGAACTATTGCTGTGTGGAGATTTCTGCATGTGTCACGGGGGTCACTGTCTCATTGCACAGCAGTCAGAGGTGTAGGAATAATTGTCCTGCTTTTGGAGCAATAGTGTAAAAAATTACTCACATTGGTTGAATAGAATACTGCCTTAAAGGGCACAGATGTGTCAAATAAAAAACAAATGCAGACTTAGGTAAGGAGAGACTTTATTTGAAAGGAATATTGCAAGGGGAGGAAAGAGACTACTGTGACAGGATGTTCTTCCTGTAATGCCTGAAGCATCTCTATGTGGGCAGAGCTGAGATTTCTTTCATAGGAGGAGTAAGCAAGGTTCGAGACAACCTGCTGTAGGAACTGAGATGAACTCGAAGAAGAAGGGGAAGGGCAGTGATAGTAGGTCAGAGAAAGTTTTACCCTGAGGCCAGCCTATTCTTAGGAGGGGCTATTAATAAGCAGGTGTAGGTGGACTCACGCTGAGGGTGGGTCAAAGTTCAGAGGTCTGAGGGAAGGAGAAAAGCTTAATTAAAATTTGATCAAGTCAGAGTAAGAGGCATTTTCTTCCTAATGATTAGTGGGAGCAAAACAGTTTAGCTAATCATAAATGAGGCAAAGAATGAGAACTTTGACTGTCCTTGTTGTAGAGGGAGGTATCCCGAGTATTACCAAAGTCCTCAGGAGAAGGGTGGTTCTTTATAGTAACCCGTTTTCTGGAATACAAAAGTGTGGGAAGATTTCTTAACCATAGCTGTTTTCCAGGATCACTGGGCTTAGGTAAAGTTCAATATTGTGAGTGCACATAGATGTAACTATAAGGGTTTTTCCCCTCCTCTTTATTATACGTGAAGCAACAAAAATTTTAAAAAAGCTTCTCCTACCATGCAGAATTCTATGATAGCCCACAAGATTCCCACCTCTTGGTACACACACTCAGCATATGTCCTTCCCCTTGAGTGTTGGCAGGATAGTGAATATGATGGGATATCACATCCTTGATTATGTTACATTATAAGGGGGAAAAAAATTTGCTGATTTGATTAAGGGCCATTATCAGTTGATTTCTCTCTAGCAGAAAGAACACAGGAATCCTTACCATCAAGTATATTTTAACACAGATCTGCACACTAAGCAGATCCCTATCCTCTTGCCTACTCTACAGAGCCTAGATAGCATGACACAAATTTATAGTGCTGTAGGAGACTAAATTACAACTAGAAAGTTGAAAACCAAATGAACTCCTGGTTTCACCCAGCAGTAAAGAAGAGCCTTACTCTGAATGGCTACTGGCCCTTTTGTACCAGCGACCTCGTTTCTCTCAGTGCCAAGTAAGATTACATTCCCTCTTGAGATTTTTAAAAATAAATGAGATATTTTTTTAAAGCTTTTGAGCATGGAGTTACCAAAAATGGGAAAGACTGGAATCTAAGTGGATCACAGCTGGCTCAGTGTACGTTCTTCAAAACCTTCCTCTCAGGATGTATATCTAGGCAAATTCTGACCTTTTCTATGCCTACAAACTAGGAACAAGAATACTATCCCTCCATGAAGTTATAAGGAATAAATGAGACATTCTGTTTCTATGTATAATATATGTAGTGCTTAACTAGAATCAATAACTTCTAGTTGTTATTATACAAAGAAGCATTATAAGGAAGTGACAACAAATTTAGTTTTATTGTTGTGGTTTGTTTTAAATTTTCTCCCTTGATTTGAATATACCCTTAGTTAAAATTCTTAATGTTTTGCTAGTGGTGGTGGTGGATGGTTAGTTTTGGATTCTGTTTTGTTTTACTTTTTTGCCTGCATTTTTGTTTTTTAAATTCCAGTAGAGGTATAAAGAAAAGATTTTAGAGAGTTAGAGGTTTACTTTTTAAATCATTCCACAATAAAATGCTAAGATTGCTTTCAAGCAAAAAGAGGACACCCTTTGTTTAAAGGTAATAATGAAACAACAAATGAATTTGTCAGGTTGCTAAAGAGACATATTTTTAGGTAAAAAATAGAACAAGTTATATTAGGACAAAATGAATTTGAATGGATTTAAATGCCTTGGCTATTAAGGCAAAGTAGACATAATTGCTCTTATAACTGTAATTTTAAATGACTTAAGAGTGCAAAAGTAAAATCACAAAATTTGAAGGAGTTTTCTTGTTCCATAAAGACCAAGTAAGAAAAATATTCATCCCTAATTTCTATTTAGTTTGCTAATAATGATATTGCTTTTTTTCCTAGGAGTCAGTGGACTAGGAAAGACTTCTCAAATGAATTTGTGAATTCCAATTTATTTTTAATTAGCTATATTAGCTTTGATGTTCAATTAAAAAGTATCTGTCTATTCAATTTTCAAACATAGGAGTAATTATATAAATGCTAAATTTTAGAAAAGTCTTTGGATTCTGTATTTCAGTATTAAATAATAGCTACCACCAGCTGGTTCTTGCTTAGCTACCTAAAGCTTAGGAAATTCTTCTAATTGAAAACTATCAACTCTGACACTCAATTAATCAGAAAATTGAAAAAAAAAATCAAGGCTTTGCAGATTAGAAGTGGTCAGCATAAGTAATTTGGATAGTCAGATATATGGGAGGAGAAAGCAACAGAGGAACAAAGAAGGAGGAAGAAAAGAAGCAAGGAGCTATTTCTCAGAAATTTTCCTGTTTTAGCTCTTTGACCCTTAATGTTCAAACCTCTTTCAAGGCTGAACCTGAAAGAGCACTCATGAGATAATCTTCTCTATTTGCATTTAGGATGAACATACAGTAATGTATTACATTTGTGATTAGAAAAAGGAAGTCCAATGTTATGTCATAAACAATAGAAATTTTTTTGGCTTTGTTGTCACACATTTGGATGTATGTGCTACAATATTTGATATTCTGACCACAGAGGCTCCCATCCAAGAATTCCATTCCAGTACTTTCTTGCTACAGATGAGATATGGGTGCAGACAGGCAGAATCATTTATTGGGGATGACAAGACCCTGATAACAACATACAATGCCCAGGTTTATTGTGTATGGAGGCACCTTTAGTTATTATTATGCAATTTCAGAGTAATTTATAATTGAGTTTCAGATTAAAATTCCCGTGGAAATAAGTCATCATCTTATTGAGCTGGACTTCTGTTTTGTTTTGTTTTTTCTTTTCTCTTACTTTCTTTTCCTCAATACAGTGCTTCAGGTTCTACTTCCCTATATTATATTACATTCCCTACTGCTATAAACTAATGTTCCTAGTTCATTTTTCAGCTGTTCCATTAATTTGATGTTTACTCCTTATTCAGATTCCCTAATAAAAATGCTAATTATGATTATATCTGGAAGTGACTGCTGAGGCACCCTACCAGGTCCGCCTTACCTCCAACGCGACCTACTCACATTTATCATCAGGGTTTGGTACATCAGTCAGATTGCAACTGTTCTTCAAGCCTGCTAAACCCAGTTTGGGAAATAAATCCAATTCTCATGATACTTTATCAATTATTCCAGCAAACCTCAGATATAGAGCCATCTGCTTATTTACTAATATAATATTAGTGAAAAAGAAAAAAATTGAAGACAAAATCAAATTTATTCTTACTTATTCTCATAATATAAACACTTTATGTATTGTTTCTATGTGTGTAGATTTTTGTATAATTATCTCTCCTAACATTAAGGACTTTATATGTTTACCTACCTTTCATGAAGCTGCAAATAACAATTCTACACTGCATGAAATTCTTGCCTTTTGTAATCTCCAAAATTGATTCACAAAATGTGTTAAAACATGTATCTGATCTCTTGACTCTATTTTAGTGTTCTTGAGCATCTTTTTATTTTCCTAAAAGCTATTTTGACAAATGCTTTCATACTCTAAAATAATAAAACTTTTTTATTTTTTTGCTAATTGACTTAATGAGTACAACTCACTTACTTTTAAAAAATCCTCGTGTTCACTGCACAGACTTCATCTTATTTATTAGAAATTTTTTTTCTTTCAAGTTTTACTTTAGTCATTTGGATATTATTTTACCCACTAAATTTTTAAAAAAAATATATTCTATTTTGGCACAACATATACACCCTGGAAAACTAATTCACTTTATCATAGAGGAAAAATAAGCTGTGGAAGAAAATTTTAATGGAACCAGCCTTTAAATAAAACTCTTGGATTGTTGGAATCAGAATTTCTCTACTTTTGTTATGAGGTTCAGAATGACTCCACCCATTTTTTCCAACTATTTTTATTTTTTCCCTCTGATTACCCAGAAACAAGCAACTCTTTTCTATTCCCACAAATCTGCCAATAAGCTCACTCTGAATGTCACTTTTAGTTCACTCGGCTTTAGTCCACATTGTATCAACTCTATTAATGCAACTTAATCTTTTGGATTGTGCTGCCAAAAAAAATTTTGTGTCCAACTCATAGCTACAGATAAAATAGTTTAGAAAAAAATGTGCCACCAGAAGTTCAAAATGAATTCCGCTTTCCCACAGAATTTTGTCTCCTCTTTCCTAAGTTTTGAGGTCATGATTCTCATCCAGTACCTGTCATCCTCACTTTGCAAAAATTCCAGTTACTACAGATTAGTTAAATAGCACTATCCCCTTAACAACACCATTCAAATCTTAGTTACCATGGTATATTAACAGTGAATAATTACATAAAATACTTTGCTGCTAGCTTTTCACTTTACAAATCACTAGGTGAATAACAGAGGTGCAATCATGATCACTGAATAATCCCATCACTTTTATCAAAGTCTGTGATTCTTCAGTTTAACACATAGCAAAGTATGTGCTTGTATCACTTCCTTGTCTCCCAGTTTTAAATCCATGTGACATATCACAAAAATAAATCATCAAAAGAGGGACTTGGCCAACAAAAATGAAAGCATGGAAAGAAACCAAGATTAATAACACTGAGAGTGAAATTTCAATCAAATTTAAGTGGATTTATAGCTGACTATGGGGATCACACTGCAACCTTTAGGGAGGCTCTAGATGTGCAGCCAGAGAATATAGTGCAGAGTGAATGATGTCAGCAAAATTGTGGAGTTGGAGCTCTCCAGTTTCTTTCTCCCACCAGGAAAATCCAAAGAGCAACTACCCAAAGACGAGATTATCATCCTAAATATCCCAGAACTCGGAACTGAAGCTATGACACTCTCTTGGAACACAGAGCCAAGAAAAACAGCCATCAGACAGTAAAGGGAACGGTTCTCTTTAACCCTAATGCCTGCCCCCAAGATTGCACAGTGCCTCATGTGGAGAATTCTTCTGAACTCATGTTTTCTATAGTGGGAAAAGTGAGTTGGAGGCAGACATTTGGCTCCCTTACCATTCTAGGACCATTCACAGGGGAATCTCTCTGGTCTTGTCCCATAGGAAGCACTGTGAATGTTCACAGGGCTAGCAAACCAGGGGTCAGTTAGAAACAAAGAATGGAGCAAAGGCTCACAGCAGCCAATGTGTGAACCTTGGTGTCAGCTGCAGCTGATGTAAGCTTAAGCCACACTCCAGTGCTAAAGTGGCTACAGTGGTTATGGACTTAGGGACCAAAACACATTCCTAGGAATGTCTACTGTAGAAGCATAATCACAGACAAAACCAGATTGCAAAGACTATAATAAATACCTGCATATTCAATGCATATATCTATGCACAACCACAAGGATCAAGAACAATCAGGGAAACGTGACAACACCAAATAAACAAAATAAGGTGCCAGTGACTGACCCTATAGAGATACAGATGTATAAGCTCCTTGACAAAGAATTCAAAATAACTGTTTTAAAGAAACTCAGTGAGTGTCAAGAAAACATAGAGAAACAATTTAGAAATTTATCAGAGAAATTTAACTTAGATTGAAATATTTTAAAAAGTCAAATAGAAGTCCTGGAGCTGAAAAATAAAATGAATATAATGAAAAAGGCAATATATTGCATCAATAGCAGAATTGATCAAGCAAAAGAAAGAATCAATAAACTTGAGGACAGGTTATTTGAAAACATATAGTCAGAAACTAAACACTAAAGGATAAAAAGGAACAAAGACATCTTACAGGGTTTATGGGACAACATCAAAAAAGCAAATTTTTAGGTAATTGAAATTTAAGAGAGAGTGGAGAAAGATAAGGGGTAGAAAACTTATTTAAAGAAATAATAGCAAAAACTTTCCAAATCTGGAGAAAGATATAAAGAAATGTCCAAGGCTACCAATCAAATTCAATACAAATAAGACTACTCTCAAAAGGTCAAAGACAAAGAGAGAATCTTGAAAGCAGTAAGAGAAAAGAAGCAAATAACATATAGGGGAGTTCCAGTACACCTACCAGCAGTCTTCTCAGCAGAAACCTTATGGATTAAGAGGGTGTAGGATGTAGGATGATACATTCAAAATCCTGAAGGAGAAAAACGGCCAACTAAGAATATCATACACAGCAAAGCTGTCATTCAGAAATAAAGGAAAGATAAAGACTTTCCCAAGCAAAAGCTGAAGGAGTTCCCTCACCTGTCCTACAAGAAATACTAAAGGGATTTCTTCAAATTATAAAAAAAGGAAGATAGTTGTAAACATTGTACTGTAAATGTTTTGTAGTTTTCCCCCAATAAAATTTTCAGAAGAAAAGAAAATTATTTATTCTCCACCATGTGGAGAATTGTGTCATAAAATGAGAGCACAGTAGGGTAATGGTTGGCTACAGCCCAGCGATGTTTGACATTCAGCTGCACCTGAGTCCAAACACAGCTCTTCACGGGGTACCAAGAGTATAAAAGGCCACATGCATTTGCTGATTCTTTTGAGTTCCAGTTTATACCAAGTGGCAGGTGTCATATGCAAAACAGACACCACTACCTTAATTTTAATGTGAAGCTTTACAGTTGGAGCCTACATTTCACCAGCAACTATACATGTTGTGATAGCCCTATGGCCCATAT
Organism: Lepilemur ruficaudatus; assembly: GCA_963574885.1. Taxonomy (NCBI): domain Eukaryota; kingdom Metazoa; phylum Chordata; class Mammalia; order Primates; family Lepilemuridae; genus Lepilemur; species Lepilemur ruficaudatus. The sequence continues at coordinate 9,108 of CAUYRT010056909.1, read as the reverse complement.
CAAAGATGTCCTTTGTGTCTGAAAACACTTAATTCCCAAGAATGAAGACAAAATGGGGGGAAGGGTCTCAGATGTATTTGCATATACTTCTATAGTGTCATTTATTAATCTTTGGGGATTTTCTGTGAAAAAAAATTTTAATGTTTTCTTAACTGTGGTTTGTAATCCATAGTGGTTCATGTGGTTAATGTGGAACACAAGCAGCATTGCAGTAAAATAGTTTGAAGGTCATTACTTTTGAGGGTATCAGAGAAATACCTAGAGGCCATTTCCTTAGCCATCTGTGAAGATGATGGATGAGGACCTGGTGAGAATAAGTTCACTGTTGTTAGTAGCTTTCTACATAATGCTTGAAATAGCTCTCAGTGTACTTTAAATGTGTTTAGCTTTACTATAGGCTTTTGACCCCCAGCTAACTCATTTGTGGAGTCCTGGAGTTATGTGAAGAATGTCTGATTAGTGGTGGGGCTTTGTCATTCATGATCTCTGTCCATGCCCAGATTATTTCCCACTGTTTCTTTCTACGGCTGTGGGTGTGTTCATGTGTGTGTGCTTCTGTGCTTCTTTGATGATGGCTTTATTCATTCTCTTTTTCTACCCCTCTATTATTACCCATCTCTTATGGTTCTCATTATGTCATTCATTAGCATCCAATGAACGCACCATCTGTAGTGTTTACTGTTGAGTGAAGGCACCAGTAACAGCCTCCCAAGACTGTGCCTATGGTGTGATTTGAGCTGGGGTTCTGACTGGCTGATGCCTGTTTTCTGACTCTGATTCTCCAGATTTTCTGTGCATTCTGTGAGCTACTCAATTTTACTTCCAATAAATTTGTTGCCTGAAACGTTAACCTTGGCTGCAACCAAGGACCTGTACTCTTTGAGACTTTGGTACAATGAGTGAGAAGTAGATGACTGACAGTCACAGATGTGGGGTGGGGTACAGCGGGAACCTAAGCTTGATGATCTGGCTCAATTGGGATTGAAAATAGTAGAAATCCAGTTGGTATTCAGGGATGGAAATCTAGTAACCCATGAGGGCAGTGTTGAAACAGTTCATTAAATAATCATGTAATATACAAAAGTCGTGACAGTTATTACCTCTGGGGGGAAGAAGGGATGAGGCAAGTAATGTATCTGGGGATGTGGCTAACAAGTACTTTTAAACTGAAACTTCTATTTCTTATAAAGGGACAAGATGCTAGTTAATTGTGAAAGAAAAATCAATAGTCCCCTGGAATGAAGTTGCTATTGAAGTCAGGGAGAGGGGGACTAAGTTGTTGCTGCTGCAGAACAACAGGAAGACCTGAAAATGTCAAATACTGAAGGATGGACAGCTTAGTAAAAGAGAGCCATTGCAAATTCCTACGTGATCAGCTTAAGATCCACCTGAAAACCTCTATAACCATGCTCAAAGTTTCTCTTATTTCTTATAGTCACAGGGCTGTGGTAGTTAAACAAATTGGTCATATGGCACTGTAGGTTTCCAACTTACAATGTGAGTTGAATTCACAGCATCACTTGATTCATTACGTGAATGTTAAGGTGAAGAGTGAATTGGAACATGGCTGTAGATACAAAACTTTTCATTGCTAACAACCCTATTCTACCCTTTTCCTTTACATAATGTAAGTTTAAAGCTTCTTATGCTTGTTTTTGTTTCTCATGTTGCTAATTGAATTCCAGTGCTTGTCTTTGAAAACCTTCTAACTCTCAGTGGAAGAAATCTCATTGTAAGAAGTAGAAAATAGCTTCAGAGACCAGAACCTATTCTTATTCATAAACTGTACTTACACTGCTTCTAAAAAAAAGAACTTGAAAGATATTATGAAATTTACCTTTTACCCAAAAAAGATCTGTAATTCTGATTGGGTGTTCTTCATGATCATTTCTTGCCCTGTTAGTACCATTTAAGTAAATATCTCTGTTTCTTTAAGGTGTACATTAAACTCACACTTGTGAGTTTTCTTCTGCAGCCAGAATAGGAACACTGACTCTTATATGTCACCCGTTGGAGATAAAAACAAATAATAAAAATAAAAACTATGATTTCCTTGAAGTTCTTATTTAAACCAAGTCTGTGAACAGTGTCTCATTTAAATTATCTGTGCTATATTATGGGAGACTTCAGAAGATTTTATGTTCCTCCAACCCCAGGCCCAACTGAGCCTTCCCTGGTGGCTTGAACAACCCTTCTTCTCTCTTCTGATGAACCTATTTCTCCTTTGGTTGAGGATGTTCATGTAACACTTTGCAAGGAAAACTCAACTCTCTTCGTGTCTCAACATTCCTTATTATCTCCAAATCCTTAACTATAGTGGATCCCGCTCACGATAAGTGCGGTTTTACGTTTATATCCTGTATAAGTAGAGTATTATATATAAAAATAGCTAGAGGCATTTGCTAATTTGTATTTTCATCATCTAGGAAATATACTTGGGGAAATGATTCTGAGGAGGCTTGACAGAAGAGAGAAAAATATAATTTTGGATGAGGAGAATGCTATCAATATTTTAAAAGATGTTCTAGATTCAATATGGTAGCTCACTCAGCTGATTATATTAGACTCCTTATAGCGTCATAGGTTTGGGATATATCCTGCCTGGTCGAAACATTTATTCTGCACTTGGTTTTCCTTTCACTGCTCATCATCGTATTCCTCTGACACACCATCATTTGTGATATTCCTGAATGCTTTATACAATGTAAAAGTATCTTGCTCAATATTTTTTTTTCTGAACAAGGAAACTGTTCTATAGTCCACATGGAATTAATGATCTGTTCTTACCATGTACTCTGTTATCCAGAAGCAGCTGGCCTTACAGAACAATGAATAATCACTAAAGTCTAGGTTACAGCATATTATTAGCAACCATGGAATTTCCTCCTCCTCCATAGAATTTATTTGCTGACCTATAGTTATTTCTGTTTTATTATTTTATTTCAACTTCACTTGGGCCTTTACCCATTATTTTAGTTTGTGTGCTTCATTGTTCCGCCTCTGCTCCTGCCTACCTGTATTGCACCTTTTGGATAGTTTGGGCTATTTTCTCTGACACCCTCTAAAGTAGTGACCTTCAAACTATTTTACTGCAATGCTGCTTGTGTTCCACATTAACCTCATGAACCACTATGGATTTTGCTTTATACATTTTGACTCCCTGTTATTAAGTGTATAAACATTTAGGATTGTTGTATCCTTTGATTGACACCTTTATGGTGATGATGATGAAGGGACTTTCTTTACCCTTATCAACATTCTTTGTTTTGAAATCTTTGTGTGATATCAATATAGCCAAATCAGCTCGTTTATATTTGTTGTTTGTGTGGTATATCTTTTCCCTATACTTTTACTTTAATCTTTTTGTGTGTTCACATTTGAAGTGTATTTATTATAAGTAGTTGACCCAATATAGTTGGGTCTTGTTTTTAAAATTCAATTTAAAAATCTAGACCTTTGGGTTGTGTGGGTTTTAGATCATTTAAATTCAGTGTGATTATTGATGCAGTTTTATATTTGATTCTATTACTTTGCCATTCAATTTCTATTTTTCCCGTAAGTTCCCTTTTCCTCTTTTTCTGACTACCTTTGGATTAATCAAGTGTTTTTATGATTGGATTTTATCTTCTTTCTTGGCTTATTAGCTATAACTTTTTTTGTGGTTGTTTTAGGGTTTATAAAGTACATCTTTCATACAGTCTACCTTCAAGTGTTATTACACTGTACTGAATTTTAGGGATTTGGGGACTGATCAAGAAAAAAGACATGACAATGAGATGATAGTAGCATGCAACAAAATTTATTTGGGTAATACATTGCCAATTTTGCATTGCGAGGAGACATCCTGACAGCAAGAAAACTCCTTGGGGAGAGGGGATTCAAAGACAGGATTACATTTCCAGGTGATGTTGCTTAGCAACCTGATGTAGAGTTTTCGGGTCAAAGAGCTCTGAAGGGAAACTGCAGCTTGGGGTCATTATAGCCATGGGTTTTATCTTATGTATGGCAGCAGATGTTGAGCACAGTTTTGTGGGATATGCAAAACAGCCTCTAAATGTCTAAAAATTATGCTTATTTGGGCTGTGTTTAGAACAAGTGGATGTGTAGAAATTTAAGCTTGAAGCTGGTGGTCTTTTGAGTTAATGAGTCCCTGCCTGCTGTGAAGAAACAACCTAATGGGCATTATACAGGAGTTATCTTTAACCCATGTAACAATTAATTCCCTGCCCTCATGTTGTTTTATAATCTAAGTTGTACATTACTTTATACAAGTTGTATATCGCTTGGTCTAGAGTCAACAATAAAATATTTTGAAGACCCAGAATCCTATAAGGGGAAAAATTGGGATTTCAAAGTCCATTCGCAGCCAATCTGCCCACAGTTGGGGCAAAGCCAGGAGAATTAATCACAAAAGGAGAAGATTCAGATCTGTTCAATCTATTCAGTCAGTAAGGTGATATTATGGCCTCTCTGGTGCATGTCCCTGGCTATCTTTAAAACTTAGTGAGTGATATCTACCCACATACAGCAACATGTGTTAAGAACTACGCAGACCTCTTTCCCTGCCTCTTCTGCCTTCAGCAGCCAATAAGTAACCTATGGCTATGCAGTCATCTGACACCACAGCCCCCAGTGTATGGTGAGGTTTGGCTTAGAGTTCCAGTCCTTAGGCTGTTTGTTTAATTTATGTGGATAGCCCCTTAGACACAACTATGGTTCTTTTAATTGTTGTGGGATGTCCCAAACACATGCTGTTCCTACTGCCCCCAAATTAGTGATCCTAAGGTGGTTAGTACCAAGGGGATCATAGAGGAAGCTTGTTTGTGGCATTGGAGAGTTGTGACTAGTGTGGTTAGTGAGGGCAAATCGTTGGAGGGTTCTGCTACTGAGTAAAAATCTACTGAGGCAATCCCAAGTGAAAGAAATGTTGTCCAGGGTCAAATGAGAGAAAGCTCGTGCAAGGGGGTCTCTTGATTTTCTTACAGGCTGAGCAGCCCCCCTCCGACGTTTGTAGTCTCTGTGTTCCTACAAAGCCAAATTTGTGTGTCAATTGTGTGTCCCTTCTTGTGTGTATTGGTACCTCAGTTTCCCGCTGATTGCCAGTAGTAAATAGCATCTGTGTGTTTCCATGGGCATGGAATAAGCTTTGCAATTTCTCTTGGTGGTTTGAAGAAAGTTGCTCATTTGCCTGTGCAGCAGATTAGATTCTGAACTATGGGGCAGTCACATATGGGATTCTCATAGGTAGGCCACGTTATTTCAAAAAAATAGACATCAATCGTTTCATACATGTGACCCATTTCTGTCTCTGTTTATCATGTCTTTGTTGTGTTTTAGTGAACGATCACTTGCCACATCACTTCCATTCTAGGAGAAACTTTTCTAGGGCAGACATTTGTATAGTTTTGGTAGCCTCACAGGTGGCCCCTTGGGAGGTGGCAATGGGACTACAGCAAAAAGTTTCCTCCCAGGTTAGCTTTGCTATTGGGCTTCTCATTATTGTTTCTATATTATGTAAGGTGGAATGTGTAATTTTTTAGGATCCCCAAGAAGAGTAATATTGGGTGGCAATTTCACTCAAATATTTTTGAAGTCCTTATTAACAGTGGTCTTGGTAGGCCCAGAAAATTTTGTAATAGTTGGCAATCAAGTAGTTGTCAATTTGGGTGGAGAGACATCCATGCAGAGAGCAGTTAGATTTGTCCATGGGATCAAATATGTTCTTAGTAAGAACTGTCTTTGCTTTAACACCCAAGAAGTTTGATTATTTACTGTGAGCAGACAGCATTGCAATTGTTGTAGAGTCCACTTTCATTGAGTGTCATGTAAAATCTGTGAGGTTAGGTTAGGGAAGAATTCCCAAGCTGGTTGTAATCCCTAATTTTTCAGACATGACTTGGCGCAGATAGCATTTTGTAGTATACCTTGTCTTCCAAAAAGCCAGGTAGGAGGTCCATGGTGAGGTGCCCTTGGCCACTTGGTTAGTGCAATTTCTTTCTATTTCAATAAATGAGGCTTGTACTGGACGTAGAGAAACATTTATAATTAATAGTAAAGGAGGCCAATAGTTGTAAGGGCATACATTTTTGGCAAAGTTTACATTTCTCATCATCCCAGGGATTAGTAAGAGCTATAATTTTATTTCTGTAATGCTTTAGGATTTGTTGATATTGGCATTGGAATACGGCATTTTAAAGTTGATTGCACCAATCGTGAGTGTCCTGGTTGTAATATTGGGTGCATACTATCTCTGGGCATTCATTAAATGAATCTTCATAGTTAGTGGCCCATTGATGTATTTATTAGACGGTACTAGTTAATAATACCACTTTCATCTGATTTGAAGTAAAAGTTGGCCCATAGGGTTTAGGAGGCACCTATGAGTAATAAACAGTCTCTTACAATCTGTCTGAGCCAGAATAAGTGCTGCTGGTAGTAGCAGAGATAGGAGGAGGAGTGCTAGCCTTAGTGTTGATGTCTGGTAATATTAGGAGGATTGAGCAAGTAGCCCACAGTGTCGTTCCCGTTGTCCCCAATCTGCCTTGTTTTGTGTGTCTCCCTGTGGTATACATGTGGCATGCTGCTTCCAGACATACTTTGTCAGCAGTAGCGTGTAGATTATTGGGGTAGGGTGATCCCCCAATGGATGTGTGCTGATGATAGGAACTTCTCAGATAAAAAAGGGGCACAGCAACAGAGTAGGGGTTAAAGTCAGAGGTCATCTGTAGCCAGGAGTAATGGATCTTATTGTCCCTTCAGTATCACTCAAATGGTATTAGTAGTCTGCGGGTGATTAGTTTTACCTTCTGGGTGTCAGGAACAGATCCAGGTATGTTCCATGGAGCCTTTAGTGGAGTACTTGGGCAGCAGATAGTGGTAGGTCATTTGTTACTGCACTGGATGAGGAGCAGATACAGGCTGAGGATCGTCCCAGAGTTGGTGGTCCACATTAGGTCCTCATGAGGATTGAAGGGGAAGTGTCTAGGCTCTGGGTTTTCTATGAGGGAGAAGGTAAAGGTGAAAGTATCAGGTGGATGTTCCCTCACTGTGGACAGCAATGTCAGGGCTCTCATGTCCTGTGAAAACTGGTTGTGCTCAGTGTGGGTGTGTACACCAGCAGAGGTCACAGCATCTGTTAGTGATCTCATTTGTTATGAATTTAAATATGGTGTAGCTGAATCATAGAGTATGAATGGAATGTAATCAGGGTTATGGGCAGTATTTTGACCACTTCGGGGAAATTGTCCTACAGGTTTCTTAGTAGTCCTTGCTTCAAAAGCCCATTCTGTCTTTCTATGATACTTGCTGTTGTAGGATGATAGGGTAGGTGAAAAATCCAAGGAAAGTTATTTTGTAATGTCAATTGTTGTGTTTCCTTTGTGGTGAACTAGGAGCCTTCATCTGATTGTATATCTTGTGGCACATCCAAATGCTGTAAAAGCTGTTGTGTGAACGCCTCAGTAACATTGGTAGGGGTTGGTGCCTTGCATGGGTAAGCTGACAGCTGCCTGTGTAGGTATCCCCCATTGTTAAGGCATGTTTAACGGTTCTTGATACTGCAGGGAGAGGCCCAATGAGATCAATTTGCCAGTTCTGATAGAACCCTTCTCCTCACCAAATTTTTCCTCCCATGTGGTAGGCCCCGTGTCTGGATTTCTAGTATCTGGCATGGGCCCTATTGTCTTTATGTAAATCTCTCTCTATTACCATAGAGCTCACCTCCTGTCTTAACCATCCATTTTCACAACCCCATGATACCCAAATGCCCTGACCAGGTTCGTCCCAAAGGTCTGGGAACTACCCCTCCAAGAGCCTTACCTGCTCTGGTTGTTTGTGTAGTTCATTGGCTTTGGCATTATATTGTGCCTCCTCCGTGTCTTATGTGGTATGAGCCAAGGTATAGCATACCAAGATGGGTAGAGTGGGAGCCAGTGTGGCAATTATTCCCCCATCTCTTCACTTCAAATGTCTCAGCCTTGTATTTTCCAGCCCTGATTTTGCCAAAGTCCTAAACAAGTAGTCAGCCCATGAACCACTGACCAGGAGTCGGTAAAAATATGAACCTTAGGAGCATATTTGTCAAGGGCATGCTCTATTGCTAGGAGTATTGCATGCAGCTCAAGCCACTGGGCACTTTGGTCTGTCCCCATGTGGATATTGGAGTGTTTTAATAGGGGCGATAGGCTGCGGCTGTCCATTTTCTGGCTCCCTTATTCCCCGTGTCCACTCTATATATAAAGAAACAGCATTTCTTTTCTTGTTTTGAGAGCGCTGACCATCCTCCCTCTGGTCCCTGTTGAGCAAGGGGTGGAGCCATTTCTGGGGTTTGGCAAGTTAGTCTCACTGGCAGGCTGTGTGGCTATTTCTTCATGGAGTTGTGACACTCTAGTAGGGCCATGTTTAGCTGGAGCCTGTGGATACCATTTCTATTTTAATAAGGGTGTCTCTGTTGCTGATCTGATTTTATAGGGAGCTTTTTTCCCACTGTGCAGGGCATAGTAAGAATCTCAGTCTGTAGGGTAATTGGCTCTGTCCAGTAAGGGCTTCAGTTTTGAGAAGTGCACGATCCACTGCCAGGAGGTGCCACTCCAGTGGCGAGTACTTTTGGGCTGAGCCTGTAAGCTGCTTACAGCACAAGCCCGGGGGTAGGTGTTTGCCTGTCCATTTGCTCCTGAGGCTCTAGGATGCAAATTTTGGGGTGGTAGAAACTTCTAATTCTAAGTCTTGCCCTCAGGACATGTGGGACAGCTGAAATAATAGCCTCTTTTAGTTTATCTAGTGTCAGTCGCTCAGGTTCCTACTGAATAGTGGAAGACTTATAGGTGACTCAATAGAAAGGGTCCAGCCAGTGTTGGAAGTGAGGAGTGTGTTGGCGCCAGAATCCAAACATTCCTACCAAATGTTGTGCCTCCTTACCAGTGTGGGAGGTTGGACCTATAGGAGCTTGTCTTTTATAGAATTGGGAAGAGTTTGTGATTTTGAGTTCCAAATGTAGCCCCCAAATTTAACAGACTGGGAAGGGCCTTTTACCTTATGGGGGGAAGTTGCCCATCCCATCACAGTGAGGTGTGCACTCAGGGCTGGGATGGCCTGTGAGACAGCATCCTG
>CAUYRT010056908.1:0-85382 GCA_963574885.1 Lepilemur ruficaudatus | reverse complement strand
ATATATGTACTCTCTGGACTACTTTGACAGAGCAGGTTTTGGAATGTAACAAGATAAGTCAACTTGAGTGGTAATGTATTTTGGGAAATCAGCTCACTACAAATTGTGACTGTAAACATTGTACTGTAAATGCTTTGTAGTGTTCCCCCAATAAAAAAAAAAAACAAGAGAAAAAAAAAGTATATCAAGTTGACATATAAACAAACAGCTCTAAGACAAGACATTATTAGTAAGTTTGAGGCAAGATCTGTTCATCACTCTATGTTTACCCTTTTCTTGGTTTCACATTGCTTTTGGGATCAAGTCTAAAACCTTTCCCATGGCTTATGATAAGGGTGACCCTATTTATTTATCAGCAAAATATAGACCCTTTGGAGAATGAAAGTAGGTGACAAAACACTTCAAATTGGTTTTATTGTATCAGTGGGGCCACAAAACAGCTCTATGCTAAAATCTATTTTCAAAAGTAGTTTATTTCCTACAAAGTAAAAATGATTTAGGTTAGAACCATGTGGCTGACAGTGGCAGCCTGTTTGAACCCTTCTTCCACCATCTGATAACATGCAGGAGGTAGCTGTTCCTGACCACCTGCATCTGAGTGTGTTTGCATGGGAGGTGATGCTTATGCTGTGTCTGGATATGATCAGAAAAGAGAGATAAGGTATTGCTGCTTCTCTTCTGAGTTTCACTGCATGTGAAAGTCAAAGTGTGTTCACTACACATGTGACATCCACAGGGTACCCCTGTAGATGTGGCAGAAGCTAGGGGTGGATCACAGCAAATCTCTCTGAGCTTATCATAATAAGATGTTAACAAATGAAAAATCCAGCTAAATGCTAAAGGGAACAGAATTCTGGTCAACAGACATAAAAATACTGGCCCAGGGAAAGAAGGACATGTGGACACTTTACCTAGATAAGGTACTGCACCTTCTAGCCCCTATTTGCTGCTCAGCCGCTCCCCGGTGGGCCCTGTGTGTTTAATCTCATGGGCTGCTTGACAGTTCCTGAGAGGCTTTATGTACCTTCGCATCTCAGCACCTCTGCACTAAGACATTCCCTGTCATTTTCTTCTGTCCCTGCCTCCATCTAGTTACTTTCTATTTGTCTTTCAGATAGCACCTCAAACACTTCCTAAGGAAAGTCCTCCCTGACTCACTGGTTTATAATACTTCTTTTTGTTATATTTTTCATAGAAGCCCACTTTTTTCCTCTTTTGGAATGCTATTCTCAGCTTATAATTACATGTATTAATGCAAATAACTGATTAATATCTGTCATCTCCAGGCAACTGTAAGCCCTGTGAAAACACAACCTTATGGATTTTCTCCCACTATATTATCCTTAAGGTTTGACATGCAGTGATCACTGAAGTAATACTGTTGAATGAATAAATGAATGATGCACCAATCATAATAGTTACTCAAAAATGTTATTTCCTTTCTCATGTAGGAAATTTAAAGAAATCAGCATCATCATGGAAATAGAATTATTTTGAGAAATTTTTTAAAAAGAGAAAAATGTGCAGCATTCGTGATAACCTATCACTTTTACTTTATTTTTTTTTTCTTCTTAGGAGATGATTACTATATCCCTGTATGTCAATGTACCTATGCATTCTTTGACTAGGATGTTTTGTATTTAACTGAAGAAAATAAGACCCCGGCCAAACAATGTCAGAGATTTTTAAAAGCAATATGGTTGGTAAAGAATATACACAATGGGTCCTTTTCTATGCCCTGGATTTCTAAGATGTATAATAAATGAGGATAATGACATCAACTCTGTATACAGAGCTACTGCTTAAAAAATAAAATTAAAAGGATAAGATCATTCTTTAAAAGGTAAAAAAGGACAATTATAATAATTTGGAGGACAATTTTATGTCTCTTCTGTTTTTACCTTTTAAATTAAATTTAAATTGGCAATAATTTTAGATATATCTTTAAATTTAATTGTGCAAGTTCAATTTTAGATTCTAAGCAAATAATTATATGAATTCATATAATTTTTATAACAAGTTTATAATTTGATAAACTTATATAAAGTTTTTCATTCTTGCTACTCTCTATCCACATTTTATGCTGCAAGTACATGTAAAAGCATTTTCTACTGCTTATGTCTTAAACAGAAGGGACTTCATCACATTCTTTTCATTGTCACATTAAATGGAACAATTGTTGTAAATGCTCTTCACATACATTTTTCTCCATCACCTTTGTTCCTTTTCTAGTGTCTTTCCCTGGCTTACAAACATCTACAGTTAAAACCAACTATAAAAATAAGCCCCTGACCTTCACTTACACCCATAGGGATCACTTTATATTCTTCATGTTTGTAAGTTCCAATTTTCTTCTCCTTTTGATTCTGTTTTCAAGACTAGTAAATTTTTCTTTCAAATACTGAAAGAAATCACCTATTAAGATATTCCTAATAGAAATATGTTAAAATATGAAGTGTGAATACTCTTTTAATGCCTAAAATGATTATATGTGAGGATGGGATTTTAGCCATGTAAAATAGAGCAATTATTTAGCTATAACATGAAATCATGAAGTTTCCTGATAACTTGCTGATTAAGACTTTTGTTATGGCCTACCCGTGTGCCCATGTCTTAGATTAATGAATGTACATCATAAAATCCATGAATCTATAGTTTCTGTAAGATGCAAAATATTGAAGATTTCCCATGGTATCTATCCAGAAAATAAAAGAAGCATAATTTAATCCTTTCCCTTTACTCAATATTATTCCTGGAGGGTGATTACATTTTTATAATTTAGGATATATCTCTCAGTTTCTGTTGACTTATTTAGCTACAAATAATCTATTTTGAATTATATATAATACTGTTGTATCAAAATCAAGATGTGTGACAAAACAAAAAGTGAGTTTTTAAAAATATTTAAACAAATTAATGATTGACTGCTCTTTTACATATGCCGTTCAGGATATATGGGAATTTAATATAGAGTCCATCCTCTGCCCTTTTATTCATTCAAGAAATGTTTATTGAGCGTCTTTTATATAACAGACATTGTTCTGGATCTTGAGAATACATCACTGAATAAAACAGAAAAAAGAGCTTACTCTTGGATCTTGGATTCTAGGCCAGGAGTCAGCAATGGCCATGGCTTGTTTTTATAAATAAAGTTTTATTGGGATACAGCATATCCATTTGTTTACATATTGTCTAAGGCTGCTTTAATAGTAGGACAGAGTTGGGTAGTTGTTATAAAGACCATATGACTCCCAAAACTTCCAATATTTACCATCTGGACCTTTACAGAAAACATTTTCTGACCCCTGATCTATACTAGAGTAACATAAGAAAAGATAGCTCTCCTCTCCATAAAATATCCCAGAATATCACATTGGACTCAATATGGATATGTCTTATATTTAAGTTATTCTGTTTATGGATCACCCTTTTAATAAAGTTATCCCTTCCTTTCAATAAACTTCTTGAAGACAGCCAGGTTTCTGGCCTATAAATTACAATTCTACCCTGAAAAAGTATCAACAAAAATGAAAAATTATTTATACAAATGATAAATGTTTCACTTACTCTTGAATTATATCCATTTCAATATTTATTTTGCTGGTATTGGTATTATTTCAGAGGAAAGTCCTGAGAGTAGAAAATAATTCTCTGTTTTATATTAAGGATATATTGCCCAAAAATAAAGACTAACAAATATAAGTTCTGATAGTTTAAGGTGCTATTTATAGTTCCAATGAAACTATGTAACAAAATAATGCTTATTCGGCTTTCAAATAAATATACATTATATGTATTTTTGGACACTTCAAATATTGAAAACAATTTTGAAGAATATAATTCTGTGTGTTTTTTATAACCTAGTGATAATAAATGATGTTTGTTCAAAACTTAAATATTGGGCACTATTCTGAGTGCTTTACATTAATTATGTAATTTAATACAAACAAAATCTCTATGAGAAAAGTACTGATATTATCCATGTTTTACACACTAGGAAAGTAAGATACAAATAATTAAATAAATTTCCCATTTGGTAAGTATTAGAACTGGAATTTGAAACTAGGAATGTAGCTCTGAAGCCCATTTATTCTATTTGTTTTGAAGGTACATCTGATGCTCTCTTAAAACTGTCCTAGCCATCTACACTGAAAGCCCTGACTTCAGCATTTTACAACTCATCCACGTAATAAAAAACACTTGTACCCACTAAATCTACTGAAATAAAAAAAGAGCAAGTATTTTTTGCTGATATTGAAATAATCCCCCCAAAATTTTAAAAAACTGTCATACCATGTAAGAAAGTGGTCTCCAAGGTTTTTTGATTAAAAGACCCATCAGTAAAAAATATACCTCAATAAATGTATGTTTACATTTTGAAAACGTATATACATTTACTAATTTACTATTATTTTATTACATTATTTTAAATAATATATATTATGTATATTATAAAACATACTTTAAGGTATAAGTTTAAAGAATAAAAGATGAAATAACAATATTTAAAGTAATTCAATATGATCCTCACTAAAATATCAGCATTTCATTTTTTAAAATGAAATATTGATTACACTTTAAATACAGCAATCCAAAAGTATAGATCTAGCTTCAGTTTATTTTAATACTTGGTTTTAATGACTATCAGATCTGCAATCTCAAAGATACATTAATCTGTACTTTCATATTTTGTGTAGCAGCTCTACCACCCTGAGTACTCTGTTCTAATACTTATTTCTTCAAATCTTCAGTAATGCTTTCTTGCACTTTCCAGAAGTTTTTACTTACAGAAATTTTAAATATATCAGTTTTAATTGTAATGTGTTCTTCAGGTGCCCCGATAGGCTATTTTGGCAATCCACTTTGTAGACCACTAACATGAACCTGGAAACTGTATTTGGACTCTAAAGGATGGAAAGCTTGTTGTTCACCAGCACAGGAAAAACCTCCATATTCTTAGATCTTTTGACTGAAAAGACCAGTGAGAACAAGCATCTCCAGGAGAAGATTGCTGGCACAGCATACTAAATACTATTCACTGTTAACAAAGCCTTCATCACTGGCATCATGACTGGGTGCAGTGAACACTAATGCCATATAGCTAACCACATCACTACTCGTATTGATATTTTACTTTTCTCCTTTTAAGCATTTCTAAAATGAAGCAATTGTTAGCTATTCAAGTAATTAAATATCTACACAATTAAATTCTTAAAATTTTAGATGTCAGTTTAGCTCCTCTTCACTGGTCCTTCATCTGTAATTTGGTAGTTGTATAAAGTGCTCATGAGCATAAATGCCATAACCTGACTACTGGGTGTGAATCTTGGCTCTGCTACTTTCTAACTGTGTCACTTTGAGCAAGTTATTTAGCCTCTCTCTTCCTCTGTTACCACAAACGTGAAACAAATGTAATAACAGTAACAGCAACAACAATAATAGTAATGGTAGTATTAAGAAGAAAACAAATACTTATTTCATAAATTTGGTGAAAGTGTTAAATAAATGAATAAGTAAAGAATACTCGGAACAATGTCTGGCACATAGAAAGCACTCAATAAGTATTTAGCTCTCAAAAATACTATTTTTTGTCATTGACTTGAGTTTCAATGTTACAGAAGTTTATAAGTACATGCAAAATGCCACATTATCTCAGAACAATTGTTCATCCAATTGTATTCCCCAGCAGTCAATGCCCGGGTGGGAGAACATTGCTATCTTCTAAAGTATAAATCTCAAGAGACTAGCGTAGTTTCATGAACACTGTTAACATCCCAGAGTGATCTATTACGAATTCTCTCCTCTTGTGATATTCAGAACCTACTTGAATATATTTATTATGTTTTCAGATTGTTTCATATGTTTCAATACATTTCAGATTACTCAACTTTTTTTTCATGTAATTATAGATGGACCTCTCATTTCACTGAGGTCTAATCCCTTCTGAACTGGGTTTTGGTAACCTCAGCAGAGGAATATCTTTTACTTCTGTAAATATTCCCAAGGCTGCTAAATCCTGAGCCTGGTGAGTGCTAAGCAAGCTGAGGCTCATGGTGATACGACAGAAATGCTCCCTAGCAGTATCGTGTAGGTATATGTGGGGGGAAAAATTATTCTTTGTCACAATTCTGACAATAGGTCAACAAAAACTGTGGCATCATAATTCCTGTGAGTTTTCACTAAATTTGTACTAATGTCATTTTACACCTAAGCCTTATACATTTTATTTCTAACCATTATGTTACATTATAGCAAAAGGTATTTAACAGGTGCCAGCCAGATCCACTTGTTCCTCACGCAGCCTTACTGCAAACACCCAGGGGTCTCCAAGGGGCAAGAGTTCTGCCAAGCCCAGATGTGTTCTTTTCTGGCCCCAATCCTTTTAGATGTCCTTTCCTCCACTACGTAACTTTAGGATATTTTATCAATCTTATCACATACACATACGTTCAGGTTCCACAATGGTTGGAGCATCTGAAAATTTACCGTCTTCCTTTCTCTTACTTTGAAGTCTCTTTTCAAACAGTTACAGATCAGCCTATGTGAAAACGGTGACTTCCTTGGGGTTTTCCACTAAGAAGCCAATGTCCTCAGATTACAAAAAGATCAGATGTGAAAATAATTTGAAAGCTATAAAGTTAGAGTGGCCATACAAAATACAAGATGCCCAGTTAGTTGAATTGTAAGTAAACAAGGAATTTTTAAGTATAAGTATGCCCAAAATAATATATGAAACCAATATTTGGAACCAGGATACTAGTTTCCTATATTTTGATTTGCTACATCTTGCATCCCTATGAGAATGGCATATAAAGGTGAGTGTTACACACAAGAAAAGGTGGTTGGTAGGTGCTTGAAAGTACCTGAAAGTCAAGTACTTCCTGGAAAGGAATTCACTTACTAGTTGTAATTTGTTTTAATCTTTTTAAGAAACAGAAGCAGAATTCACAAATAATAAACAAGGGAGACTTTATATAATTGCCTACTCACCAAATATCTAAAACATCAATAATAAACATGAGTTAATGATAAACTGGCATTTATTTTAAACTAACTTTAAGTTTTTATTTAAAAATAATAAACACTGTAATTACAGGATATTTCATTACATATGTTTAATGTGTATGTATAATGTATTATGTACGTATACATGACATGCTTTTCTCACTGTTTTAGTTTTCTATTGCTGCCACAACAAATTAGCACAATTTAGGAGCTTAAGACAACACATACTGTCTCACAGTTCTGTAGGTCAGAAGTCTAGGTATAGCATGGCTCAGCTGCTTCCTCTGTTTAGAGGCTCACTGGACTGAAATCAAAGCATCAGCCCCTCTGGAGGCTCAGTATGGGGCAGGAGGTGGAATTTGTTTCCTGTTCATTCAGGTTGTTGACCAAATTCAGCTCCATGCGATTTGGGGACTGAAGTCCCATTTCCTTGCTGGCTGTTAGACGGGGGTCCTTTTCAACTTGTGGAGGCCTCCCAAATTCCCTGACGCGTGGCCCCTTTTGTCTTCAAAGCCAGCAACCTCTAGTGGAGTCTTCATGATTCAGTTCTCTCTGCCTCCACGTCTCCATTTCTGCCTCATCTCGCCTACCTTTTCTTCTACTAAATCTTTTCTGCCTTAAGGGCTCATGTGATTCTAGCAGACCCAAGTAGATAATTCAGGATCACTTTTCTATCTTAAAGTTTATGACCTTAACTCTATCTGTAAAATCCCTTTTGCCATATTCACAGGTTCCAGGGATTAGGATGTGGACATTTTGGGGGAGGAGGGACATTATTCTGCTTACCACACACCCAATTTTCTGATACTTTATATGATCAGCATTGTAACTACGGCATTTAATGTGGTGGTTCCAATTGGGAAATAGTAAAAAAAGAAAATCGGAAGACAAAACTTTAACCATGTAATTCCAATTTAATTCATGTACAATTATTAGAGCATACTTTTTAATTTTGATGCTTAAATTGATAACTACATACTTAGCCATTTCTACAGTGGTCTAAGGATTGAGAATGAACAACTGTTTTATAGGGCCAGTCAGTACGCCAGTAGAAACCTGCCCTTTGTTCATGGCAGAAGCAGATTCGTCCTGGACCAGTTAATTTAAACGTAATAAAACTATTTGAAAGGACATAGAAGTTGTGATCATGACACATTCTTAAATGAATCAGATTCCTTTTGATATATATGAAAAATTAAAGCATGGGTCTAAAAGTGCTGTAAAAGAAATTTTCTCATTCTTTTTGGTGAGATCTAACATCAGCATATAGATAGCTTCATCAATTATTGAGAAAAAGACTAAGAAAAGAAAAATGACAGATTGGAATGCTTCATCTTGAAGTCTGATTTTGAAGCCCTTGGGTTGAATATATCTGTAGGTCTAAATTCTTCAGAATTAGCTACTGTCCTTTCACCAGCTCATCTATTTAAATTTCTGGTTTTAAAAAATAAGGCACTTAAAAAATTGTAACACACTGTCAAACAACAAAATGTATGTGCTTTAACTTTGAAATATATGAAATGTATGAACTGCATATATCTCAAGTTAAGAAACAGGTCTCTGTATAGATAAATATCACTTAAGATGAAACAAGGAATATGATTTTAAATTTAAAATGTTACTTTCTCTCAAGGGTTATGTTCATGACTTAGACTGATTTTTTCCTTCACAGCTATTTTCATTCTCTCCTGTATTCTGAAAGGAAGCAGCGAATTTCAGAGTTCTTATGTCTGCCATGTAAGGTCCTTGTCTTATTTATTCCTATAAAAGTATCATGAACTCCAAGTTGACAATCTAAAATAGTTGAAAAATTAGACAAAAGTTATAATGAGTAAATGTTCATTTACAAGTCATTAATTAGCTCCTGTGCTTTTGAGGCACTAATACGGAGAGATAAATAATCAGGGAACCACAGTGGATAAAGTAAGCACACATAGGTAAACACTAACGAGCAAAAATGCACATCATTTTAAGGCACCATTTTCCTAATTAAGGTTAATACCAATGATTTTCCTTGTAATTTAAAGAAATACTCAAGCACTCAAGTCTGTAATCATGATGTGGCCACTGTCATGTAGCATATTGCTAATATTAATAGTATCTCTTTAACTGTTCAACTTAAAGTGCAGACATTTCTCATTTGTCCTCAAAGTCATTATGTAGGGATTAATTGCAAATTGTTTCTTTTTTTTTTTTTTTTTGCAAATTGTTTCTTATTATCAGAAATACTTTCTAATTCTGTATCATCTTGTTTTGAGCTACTCCTTTTTCCCCATCTCAGACCCTTCATACTTCATAAAACTCCCAAAGGTACTTTTCCATATCATGTAAACTACAGAGAGTAATTTCCATGTGTACATACACAAAGCCACATGCCTTTAGATGACCTTAGGTGATACTGATTCTTCACTTACGGCTTTTGATTCTGTTAGAAAAATGATTTTGAGTAATTTATATATTTATGAATAAAGAGAGAATACAGACAATGTAAAAGGAGTAAATGTAGGCTTTTCCAGTTACCCCAAATTTGCTGAATATTATGAAATTGGATATGATCCAGAAATTTAGCAAATTTGGGGTAACTGGAGAAAAAATTATTCTAAATAATTTTAGAAAATTACTATTCTGATAAAAATTATTATTCTGATACTTGTTAAACGGTAAGGAACACTTTACTCTGGCCTGTAATGACAGGTGTCAAGACAATGGCAAAAGGAGAGACACATTGACTCAACTCGGAAAACAGTAAAGACAACCAGGAAGGTATAGCCAAGGAGGAGCTTGAGGATAGTGGAATAGTTAATTACTAAGAAAAGACATCATGGGGAAGGGGAATTCTTGCTAAACTGACTGGAGAGGATTCTTGTTGAAAGGCAGGCCAGGGTAATCAAATATCAAGGGTGGGAGATGAGGCATTCGATTAGATATTGAGAGCGATCAGATATTAGAAGTGGGAAGATTCTCTCTAAACTCATTGAGCAGGACTTTTGCTAAAACTAAACTTCACAAGGATAGATTCTGAAACCCAAGGTTGAGGTCTAGTTGAGAAGCACCTGCTAAATTTTGTTTAAGGAGAGAACCTTGTAGGTTTTCTAGTGATTAAGGCAAAGGAAGACCATGTTGTCATACAGAGTTTGCATTGTTCAAAACAGTCAAGAATATGCATCATTTTTTGCATTTCTGTACAATTGAACTCAGCTCTGATTTTATCATCTGAATAAATGTACACTCGGAGACAGCATGCAGATTAGGTAGCTTCTGAATGCAAGTGGCAAGAAAATGAGCCACGGGAATGTCTTAGAGCCCAGTAAGTACAACTGACTTGCAGCATGTCTGGTGTCCTGGAGGAGCCATGAAGAATCCACCGTGAGTGCAGTGAAATGGTCAAAGTATAGAGAAGTAGCATTTGAAGGAAGAGATATAGCAGGGACCAAAACATTTCAGAACTTCAAGGCCATTGTGAGATCTTTGACTTTAACTCTGAATAAGACAGGATGCCAATGGAGGATTCTGAATAGAGAAACTATCTGCCTTAATTTTATTTTGAGACGAAGTTTTGCTCCGTTGCCCTGAGTAGAGTGCAGTGGCATCATCCTAGCTCACTGCAACCTCAAAGTCCCGAGCTCAAGCAATCCTCTTGCCTCAGCCTCCCAAGTAGCTGGGACTATAGGCATGCAGCACCATGCCCTTCTAACTTTTCTATTTTTAGTAGAGACAGGGTCTCACTCTTGCTCAGGCTGGTCTCCAACTCCTGAGCTCAAGAGATCCTCCCACCTCGACCTCCCAGAGTGTAAGGATTACAGGCGTGAGGCATTGCGACCAGCTGCCTTACATTTTAAAGAGACTAATCTTACAGCTGTGATGCGATAGATTGTAGGAAGGCAAAGATGGCAGCAGGGAGGTCAATTAGGTTTCTGCAGTAGCCCGGGGAGGCATGATGGTGGCCTCTTTCAGGATAACAGCTGTGGAGATAGTAAGTAGTGTTCATATTCTAAATATATTTTGATGGTAGAGGTTAAGATTTTGCTGATGGATAAGACTGATAAGCTAGAAGAATGATACAATTTTTTTTTTTTTTTTGAGATGGGGAAGATTGCAGCAAAAATAGGTTCTCTGGGGAAAGAATAGCAATTTGGTTTTGGACATTTTTCTAATTTACAATGCCTATTAAACTGCCAAATGCAGGAGTCAGATAGGGCCTAAGGATAGATAGTATTCTGAACCATTAGGTCTGATCAGCAAGGAAGTGAGTGTGTTAGATAGGTCCAATGGCTGAAATCCAGAGTAATCACTTATTTCTCTGTGTTGTCTTCTTTGCCTCTACTGGTCATTCAAGATTGGCTTGGAAATCACATTTTAGGGTGTTCTCACTTGCGTTCTTTCATGCCACTGTGCAAACAAACTGCTGGGTACTGTCTAAATTGTGTTGTACTTGCCTGTTGACTGGTCATTGCCTCCATTATACTGTAAGTTCCTCGAGAAAAAGGTCTATAATGCATAACTGATTCTTTATGTATCATAAAAATTATTACTGGTAAAAATTATTATTCTAATAAAAATTAAAGAAAAAATTATTCTGCTACTTGTTAAATGGTAAGGAAGACTTTATTTAGGACTACTGCAATAGGTGGCAAAATGATGGCGAAAGAGACAGGTAAGAGACTGACACTTAAGACAAAATGCATGTGATATTTGTCTCCGTCTTTCTCGCCCACCTGGTCCCATGCTACTCTTCCCTTTGTTCACTACACCCTAGACACCTTTATCAATTGTTTATAGGAATATCACTTTCTCAAATCCTCAAGCCTCAGGGCTTTTTTCTATGCTGTTTTTCTTCATGGAGTGCTTTTATCACTTCATTCTTTGATCTGCTAATGAATTATTATTTATAAGAACTGGGTTTAAATACTAAGTCCTGGGACAGGTACTTCCTGAGCCTTCATTCTAATCCATCTCCATTTTGTCTCTCCTAACAGTTCAAATTTGTGAATTAATAGCATTTACCAAGGTTTGTGGATTTATAAGTATTTGTATGATTGTTCGCTAATTTTTTAATGGAATCTATGAGAGAAAAAGATCGTGTTGTTTTATTTATTAATATGTATCCAGCCCTTGCTACTACACCAAACACTTAATAGATGCTTTATAAAATTATTAGAATAAATGAAAATAAAAAGCTCCATATATTTGTATTATTATCAATGACTATGCATAATATAATCACTGCATTTGTGTTTCTTTGATTACATAAACTATAAAACCTTTTGATAAAAAGGTTTTAATCTGTTTTCTTGTACTTTTGGGAAAATATAGGCTTATGGAATAAGAATTAGTCTCCCACTTGCCCAGCAGCACCTGGTTTTTATAAGTATGTAAACAGAAAAATGTACTTTCAAGATCTGGGTCACCCCAAGGGAATGTTCCATTTCCTCTCTTCAGTATTTTAGCATGTGATGTAGACTAGCATATCCAAAATGTGTATGTACTTCTGAAAAACCATAGCAGTATGAACAACTATTTTTCAAAAACTCAGTTTTATCAAAATCAAATATTTTATAAATTTTAATAAATCTTATACATTACTCATTTATGTGAAAAAATTGTGGGACTAAAGAACACTTTTTAAATCATTTCTTTTCTTTTATAATGCTTCCTTTGTTGAGACAAGTTTAATGTAAGTACCTCACAAAAATTATTTGAAAATTTTTCAAACTAATAATGGTTTTACATATATGATTTATGCTAAGCAAATTTTAATACTTTTTATTATTTAAAAAATATACATTTATAAAATTAAGTACAATTGTTGATTTAAAATTTATTCAAAGATGTTATAGTTATTGAAACCTAGAAAATACTAAGTATTCCACTTTTATAAGTATCAAAGGCTATTCATAAAAATAAATATTATTAAATTGTCATTTCAGTTAATTATTTGAACATACAAATAGGGTGAAACTGTCAACTAAATCAATTTAAATATACTTTATCTCTCCTTTGCAATTGCTAAAGTCTTTGTATGGAAGCATTACTGTAATTAGAATTAATTAACCATATAATTAGAAGTAATGGACATTTGGAAACAGGAAGAAGGGACTAGACTTCTTATTCCTATAAGATTTCCTTGCAAATACCTCTCCATGGAGAAGTGACAACATGAAATTCTCTGACTCATTATTTCATACTGTTTTTATAATAGTAATTACTAAATTTCACTTGAGAACCTATATAAAACTGCTTAGAATATAGAAGAAAGAAAAAAGAAATTTTGTATATCTATAAGCCTCTGAATAACTGTATAAGAATTAGCTGAAAATTGTAATACATACTTTGCTATTGTCATTTCAAAATTGCTTTTGAAAATCTGTTTGGATTAATAAAATATATTCAATAAAGGATTAACCCTCCAATTATTTCTATAATATTTCATATTTTAAATTATTAATGTGCTCATATTAGAATAGATACACATTTAAAATATACCCTTCATTGAATCAATGACAGTGCAAATATGACTTGAAGTTTTCAAAAAACATAAGAAAAGAAGGAAAAAAAGAGAAACTCCATAATGCACTCACATTAAAAGGGGTAAAAACTGTGTATTCTATTTAGCCCATATTATATAATGTAAATAATAGAATGTATTTATTTAAAAAAATTTTATTTGCCTGCCAACAAACATTTATTTCATCAACTAATATTTTGAAAGCTTCTAAGTTTAAAATAGGGAAAGGAAATCTCAACATAAATATTAAGAAAGATTCTACATGATTCTTACAAAAGAAAGTACATTCAAACATTTTCTAGCAATAGAAATTGAAGTTGTTTTGTTGTGTTTTCTAATTTCCTTTCAATTTTTTCTTTTCTAGTCTCAATTTTTAAAGGGTTAACAGAATTATCACTAACGCTTCTCCTCAAAGAAACAGCATACAATTTAACGAACAAAAATTTGCATTCTCAAGTGTTTATAAAGCTTTGCAAACCAAAATTTATCTTAGTGTGTATATTAATCATATTAGTGGCAGCAGAAGATACTCTTCCGTCTTTAGGTATGATCTGAAGAAGTTTGCTGAACAGGCTGTTTAGCGCAATCTGGTGAATTGTACTAACTAGTTACAATTTTCAGTGATACGGTGAAGAACAACCACAGATTTATTTGCCTAAGTCTACTGGAGCCTTTGTACTTTGTAATATATATAAAAATGCCATGATTTTTTTGTTTCTATCTTATTGAAATTTTCACTATTTATTTCCCTTATATATACCTAATTTCCTACAAAAATTTTCTCTTCTTTGAAATTAATATATTTTCCCAGGTTAACCTCTTGGCTTTTGGAGTTATCATATACAAAGTTTTTCGTCACACTGCAGGACTGAAACCAGAAGTCAGTTGCTATGAGAACATAAGGTAAAAGTTTCTTTAAATTCACTTTCTTTAGTAATTAAAAGTTTTAGTAACTTAAAGTACAAATAATTTTTGGAATTAGTTTTAAAATAATTGTTTTATACTTTCTTTCAACATATCTAAAATATTTATTGGAAAATAAAATTTAATATGTTTAATAAGACTACAGCCACTGAAGATTAAATGGTAAGTGAGGGAATCTTTTCAAACACACACCCCTTTGAAAAGGAAAAGATGATGACTGTGTTTTAAGTCAAAAGTAGTCCTTAATGTTGTGTTGATTTTTTGTTTGTTTTGTTTTGTTTTTGGTAAAACATTTTTCAGAGCTTAATAATTGTTTCTCTCTTGTGATTCCTTGTTAGCATATTGCCATAATTTTTCCTCAACCCCCTGTCTTTAAAACTGATTTACTGAGTCCTCGAAAATGATTTGTTCAGGAAAAGCTGAAGTATACTATAGGGAACACTGGAAACAACTGACTATTTGTGCTGCCTTGGAACACTCCTGTAGTTTCAGTACCTTGCACAAGATTTATGGTTGGGATTTAGCAAATGTTTGATCGATTGCTTTCTTTGAGTCCTCACCATTCATAGTTTCATGTAGTGTGCTGGTTTTAATAAAGCTGAAAATGACTCATTTTCTGAGGAACACTGCTAAAACACCTTCTGCAGTAGAGAATGACTGGCCTAAAATGAATGAGAGAATAATCATTAGTGGCTTCGTTTTCAAGCCAGTATCCTCAGTAAGCAGGATTGAATATTGTTTTACCAAAAGTCACAGGCAAACAGTTGAAAATTTGTAAACCTGAGTGTGTGTCTTTTTTTCTTCATTTTTTTAATAAATCAGTATTCTGGCATGAATTTATTTTGAAGTAACTGTATTGCAAAAGCAAAAAAAAAAAAATCTAGTTTTGTAGCCTATATTTTCTTCTCTACTAACCTTGAAAGGAAAGCAGAGCCTCCTTTGATGTCATGGACATGGACTGATCCCAGTCTACATGGTATACTTTTCAGGGTTTCTTAGGGAAAATACTTCCTAGCAGATATATGTCTTACCTTCAGAAATTACTACAACATTAGACTTGAAATCAAAGCATGCACACTGCAGTACAACCAGATAAAATACTTCAAGATTAAGGAAATTTCTTTTAAAATAACATAATTTAATAATAGTACCTTAACTTTGGAAGCACACCCCGCCACAGTGCAGGAGCATACCCTAAAGGCTATCCCATGTAAATGCAGCACAACTTGTCAGTTTAAAAACATTATTGGTCTTTGTAAAAGATTGCATGGTTATACCAAAAACCCATTCTCCGCATTATTTGAGTAATTTGGGAACTCTGCTGAACATACATGGATTTCTTAGCTGAAACATTCTAAATATATGATAGGTCTTGTGCAAGAGGAGCCCTCGCTCTCCTGTTCCTTCTTGGCACCACCTGGATCTTTGGGGTTCTCCATGTCGTGCATGCATCCGTGGTTACAGCTTACCTCTTCACAGTCAGCAATGCCTTCCAAGGAATGTTCATTTTCTTATTCCTGTGTGTTTTATCTAGAAAGGTAAGCAATTTCTTATTTTGGTCAACCCTACAGTATATTCATGTACCATCAGTTACCAAATTAATAGAAAATTCTTATTCTTGTAGATTTATGACTTCTGCCTTTATTGCCTACACACAGTGTCATTTTAGTATCAAAATAATCAGAACACCTAGCTGTTCATAGAAAAATATGCTTTAAGAAATCTTGCTATTCGGGGTATAAATAAAGCTTATATTCACATAAGCATATTCTGACAGATAATCAGAAAGCAATGATGCCTTAGAAAACCAAATGTAATAATTTATTGTGATTTAAAAAACAATTGATGTTACTGTCATGATTATGTTTAACATCTCTCCCTTTTTATTTTGTTTTTTTAGATTCAAGAAGAGTATTATAGATTGTTCAAAAATGTGCCTTGCTGTTTTGGCTGTTTAAGGTAAACCTAGAGAACTGTGGATAATTATAGCTGCACAGAAGCCAAAAAACCAAGCTGTGGATGACCAATGTGTAAGATTGACTCAATCAAATTATTCAGTTATGAATTACTAGATAATCAAATATTATAAATCAGTTTTTCTGTTTACAGTATAGGAACTGTGGATAATGAGAGTTGAAATTATGTACCATATAGCTGTAGTATGCTTTCCTACATGACATAGTTAGTTATGTCAAAAATAGTATTGCAGATATTTGGAAAGTAATTGGTTTCTCAAGAGTGGTATCACCGCACCCAAGGAAAGATTTTCTTTCTAACACAAAAAAATATATGAATGTCCTGAAGGAAACCGCTGGTTTTATATTTTTATGACTCATGTTGCCTCAGAAACTAGTCCCCTACCACCTCGGTAATGAGGTCCGTTATAGAAAGTGCAACATGAGAGAACGAAGGGGCTGAATATAAAATGGTGAAAAGGGAATGGCTGTGATAACAAGGAGATGTATTTTGAATAAACTTGTTTTTCTATAAACCAGATGAGAGACTGTTGAGAATTGAATAAAGAATTGAAGAAACACATCTTACCATTTTGTGAATTGTTCGGAACTTAAATTTCTACTAAAATAACTTAGACCTTTATTTGCTCTATCCATTTCCTTTCCCAATATTCTAAAAACACAACTCCACAAATTAAAAAAAGACACATATCTGTTTTTTAAGTTAACATTAGATTGAAGTATATGCTGTTTCTATACTTATTTCACAGATTTTGATTTCAGATATTTAATCAGTAAAATATAAATGTGTCAAATATAATACTGTTTATGTCTGCAAATGTAAACATAGTGTATATAAAGCTGAAGAATTCTATCCTATTACCTTAAGTGTGGTGAAAATTATCCTATCTCATTAGACTAGTCTTTGAATACTTTATTATTTTAATTTTAGAAATATTATAGTCTATGTCACATATTCCCTTTTAATTTACTGTTTTTAAAAGGGCATTATAAATATGAAAGTATTTATGAAGTGAATTGCTATTTTTTTCTGTTCAGAAAAGTACACATTAAAAAATGTTATTTATAACAAAGAAATCACTGAGAACTGTAGAAGTTTTCACAGTGGATCTATTTTCTGACAGTTTTTTACTATCTATTAAAGCTTATCTTCTTAAATGTGTGGCTTCTCATTAAGATGTAGAAGCAGTGGCTTTATTTCAAATATACGTAATTGTTCTTCACCTACCTGTAAAAGTGTGCCAATACACTAAATGTTATGATTTTAAATTAATTTCTCCAGCTGTTGATGTCTGTTAAATCTTGTTCTAACAAATAAAATGTTACCTAAATGAAGCAATTCTGCTACTGCTTTGCTGAGTTGTTTTCTCAAGAAAGATGAGCTAGCTGCCAATAGGTTTTTTATACTTTTAGGGAATCCTTTATAATAACTTTTCATCATATTTTGTAATTTCTTACATGGTAAACCTGTGATCTATTATTATCATTGTCATTATAGGATAGTTTTATAAGATGTGATATTGAAAAACTAATCTGTTCAATCAGATGTGTTTCTTTTGTACACAAAACTAGATGTGGCAGGCAGATGAATGGTCTCCCAAAAATACCTGTGCCCTAATCTTCAACTGTGTATATGTTAGATCACATGGCAAGGAGACTTAAGGTCACAGATGAAATTAAGGTTGCTAATCAGCTGATCTTGAGACAGGGAGAGTATCCTGGCTTATCCAGGTGTGCCTAATGTAATCACAGAGGTCCTTATAAGTGAAAGAGGGAGGCAGAAGAGAGAGCACCACAGGAGTACAGCATGACACAGACTCTACCAGCCATTGCTAGCTTTGAAACAGAACGAGTCTGCAAGCCAAGGAATGAGGACATCCTCTATAAGCTGAAAAGTCAAGGAAATGAATTCTTCCCTAGAGTCTCTGGAAGGAAGTCAGCCCTGCTGATATCTTTATTTTAGCCCAGGGAGACCCATTTCAAACTTCTGACCTCCAGAACTCTGAGATAGATTTATATTGTTTTAAGCCACCAAGTTTGGAATAACTTGTTACAGCAGCCATAGGAAACTAACACTATACAAATATTTATATAGTAACATCTTAAGAGACAAACTACTATGCATATCATTAGGGCAAACTTTAACTCAGGTGTCTTGTTTTCATGCACCCTCCCATAGATATCCCTGGATAAAGCCTATATTCTTTAGCATGACATTTAAGGCTGTCTCATATCTGCTTACCTCCCCAGTTTTCACTTTTGTCCTATGAAAGTTTCTTCAGTCATACCAAACTGTTTACCTTTCCCAAAACTTACTATAGTTTATCAAATTCCATATTTCTGGAATTTCCTCCTTGTGGTAATCATTACTCTGACAAATACCTACTTGTTCCTATGTATCTTTCTCTGTGAAGTCTTCCCTGGTTCACACAAGTAATTAATTACTCCCACCTTTTTATCCCCACTCTGTATAGTATTTAGCTATTTAACATTGCACTGTGTTGTAATTGTTTAATATTTAGCCTGAGCTTAGGACATTCATTGTATGCAGTTTCTTTTTTTCTTCTTTAATGGCTCATACCTTTTCTCTTTTTGGCCTCTTGAATCAATGTTACTTATCTTCTGCTGCCTCCTGACCACATGATTGATGTGATAATGAGTCTGGGTGCTCTGAACAGTCTGCCTTTTGCTTTTTTGCTTTAGGTGTCACATTCTAGAAGCTGACTTAGGCAAGCCATTCATGCTTGTCTCACACATGTCTTATAGTTACATGGGAAGGTTGGCCCAGCAATCTCAGATTAGTGAAGCAGAGCAAGCAGAGGAACTGGCCACCAAAGTAGCTTTGATATTATACTATGCTTCAGCTCAGTTTTATCAGGGAAAGATCTTCTTTGGCAAGGAGCTTGCCAAATTGATAAAGGTGTGCTTCATTTTTTATTTGGCTGTTATTCCTCTTTCCACTTCCTCGTTTGATAGTGAGTAGGGTAAATATTAGGATTTAAGACTCAACCTCCTCAACCCACAAAATATATCACAAGTTCATCAATAAATACTAATCTACAAACTCCTCTTTTCCTCATAAACAAAGGTGGGGGAGTTATAAGATCTCAAAAGATTCAATCAAAGAACTCAATACTTTAGTCTTTGCTTCAAACAATGAGATGGATGGACACCAAATAAGTGTTTAAGATAAATTCTCTGACTGTGTGAAAACTCTCTATTAACTAGAGATGTAATAATACCCTAATAAAAAAATCTGCTGATCAATTAATAACACTGTCATTAGGAAAAAACTTATTTACATGCAATGTAATGGTTAGAAAAAATTATAAGAAAGTCCATAAGCAAATACTCTACAATCTGTGTACTAGGCATAACGAATTTTGCATACTAATTTGTGAGGACATCATTTCTTCAGTCCTTTTCAATTAAATGCCAAGTCCTTAAGATTAAATACTAACTCTGTGTTTCTTAATTTTCTGTATATTCTATCTAACTTACTATACCTGTCTTTGATGTCCTACATAATAGAACCCTTTTTAATGGTTCAACATTACTGTCTAATTGTCCCAACATGAAATCTTTGATGAAAGCATGCATTATGAATTCAGTGTGGATCCAGAAGGAGTACCCCATTGTTCAAGTTTTTTCCTCTGCCTGAAATTTCTCCCATGCAAATTCTACCCATCATTCAAGGCTCCCCTCTATGAAGCTGTCTGATTAATTTGATTCCTATTAATTTCCCCATTCACTACAACATAGTACATACAGAGTGTACGAGATAACATAGCCCTTAATAGGCATTGTTGTGAAGTCATCATTTAGTGCTCAAGCTTCAAACTCCTGGGTTTTAGATTATAGACAGAAAGCAATAATAGTAATGGCACTTAAAGAAAAAAATTCTTTCTTGAAAGCTAATAAGATTTCAGTTGTTAAATTGTGCTATCTCATTTAATTCTTGCTGTGACATATACAATTCTATCCTCATTTTTCAATGTGAAGAATACCTACTCTTGCACAGGTAGGAAATTGCAAAGTCAGTGTTCAAACTCAAGGCCCCAGCTGCTCCTGCTCTCCCATACCAGCTCTCAAAAACTTGCTCAGACTCACTCAGATAGAAAGTGAAAACCCAGCTTTCTGCCTCTCCAGGGCATGTTCTACAGCCATAAATCTGTGTAGTATATGGACAATATTCCTGTTTACAATTATGTCCTCTAGGAGTCAGGCAGCATGACATTCTTTTTTAACATGGGACTTTAACATATCCTTACTATATGCATATGCAATTTGAAATTAGTGCATATCAAATGTTTTAAGGTAAAGTGTTTTTATCCTTTTTCTCTTTGCTTGTCTATTTCTTCCCCATACCTTTATTTCTGTCCCTCATTCTTACTCACAAACTAAGGAATGAGGGTAGCCTCTAGAAGCTGAAAAGGATAGGCAATGGACCCTAGAGCCTCTGGAAGAAAGTCAGCCCTGCTAATACCTGCCCAGGGAGTTCATCTTAATAAATTGGCAATTCACCTTAACAAACTGGTATATATTCTTCCATATTTTTCTTCTTGATAATATCATCATATTAAAATCATTAATATGAGATCTCATTAGAAAAATGTCTCTGTCACCTGGTTTTCTTGGTAAATTAACATTATAGCCCATTAATTCTTTTTAGTGGCTGAATAGTATTCCATATTGAGGATGGATCATAAATTGCACAGCTGGTATACAATCTGGGTTAGTGCAATAATATATTAGGAAACCTCAATGCCTTTCAGAAATAATGTTCTCTATGCCATACATATCTGTTTTGTTGTTGAAAATACCAAATGCCAACGTTATTCTTTTCCTAAGATGAATGTGAACCTATATTGATAAGCCGGAACATCATAACTCTTTCAGTGATGTAAAGGTTGCTTGTCATTTCTAGTAAGTATTCAATGAGAACCATAGCAAGGATTTGAGATCCACAAAGCTCCTTGAGCATTTTCATTTACCTGAAAAAGATTTGAATTATTTATCCTACAATGATGGCTTGAGCAAGCATTTATAGACCCAGTTTACTATTGTGTTTAAAAAAAGAAGAAAATAATAAAAAAAAAGATCAGTAGGCAATCTGAGAGTACAGGACATTTTACTTTGTATTTCATTCAGATGTTGTTTTGTATGATAGTTATGGTTAACATAATATAAAATGAGAGGGTTCATTTAACTGTAACAGATCTCTTCCCATGTCAACATACTATGTTTCTAATTCCAACCCCACACTTTGAGGCATTGTAAATAATAAAATCTATAAAGTATTTTATGCACTCAAAAAAAGGGGGGGAAATAGTAGGTTTCTTTCAAAATTGTTTTTAAGAAATGTGGTTTCACTTCCTATTGGGCTGCAATTTGCCATATATCAGCATCTAAGGGCCAGCCTGTTCAACTTGAAAATGATTATTTTCTTTCTTTTCCTTAATGTATCAGAAGTGGATCTAAAAGAACTTCCAGTATACTGGACGGGGGGGGGGGGTTAATTATCCTGGTAGTCAGTTAAGCTTTGGAAGTTTAGGTGATAAGAACAGAAGCCCTAATAAAGACTCCCTGCTACTGCTGCCTGCTGTGAAGAAACAACCATGTGTTGTCACCACTGCAAATACTGTTCAAATTACCCCAAAATTCTCCCGCTTTTTCTGTGCATCCTGGCTCATGGAGAGTGACACTGTGCAGGTGAAGTCATTTATTCTGTCACTTCAGCCCACTCGGCAATCATGACAACTACATCTTTCACTCCATCTAATGCAGGGGGCTTTTCTGCAAGACCTTAGGTGACCTGAGTGAGGAAAGTAATTATTCAAAACAACATTACTTCTTGTTCTTCAAATGCTGCCGACTCCTCTGCAGAACCATCTAAATGCTCCCTAATTTGGTCTTCCCACTCAGATCAATTTCTTAGATTCTCCTAAAAGAATGAGTAAATAAACAATCACCTCTCACATTTTAGAACTTTACTTTCAGAGAGGCAGTGCCAGTGCAGGGCTATGAATACAAGCTCAGACTCTGCATTCAGGCTGCCCTGGTTAGAACTCCATTTCTACTATAGTTAGTTATGAAATCTTGGGCAAGTTATAGCCGTGTGCCTCAGTTTCTTTTCTGGGATAACTGCAATAGAAATAACAACAGTACCAACCTCATAATGTTGTCAGAGTTAAATCACTTAATATGTGTAAGATAATTAATACAGTGCTTAGCATGTGGCCAGTGGCATGTAAGTATTAGCTAATGTTATGATAACCTAGATGACCAACTGTTGTTTGATTGTGTTGATTGAGGTCCTAGTGACTGTTCTAAGTATGTAGTGGAACTCACCAGTAAAGATCAAACAAACAGAAAAAATGGACATAAATTTTTTGTTCAGATTGAAGATTTCCACATTATTGATTTATCAGCAATTTATGTCTAAAACAACCAAGGAAGCAATAAAAACAAAAAAAGAGTAATGAGAAAGTGAAATTGTAGGTTTACTTTCTCTATTTTCTACCATCTCCCAATCTACTTTCCCCAACCTCCATTCCACTCCACCAAAAATCTCTAACTGCAAATTTTATTGCCATCTATTGTGAGGCTGATAGTATGTCAGAGAGAATTTTAAATGTTCCACATTGTGAACATGTTCTTTGGAGTGAGGTTGCAGCCCAGGCCCTACAGTGGTCTATAAACATAGAAACTGCCTCTGCAGGAGCTAATGTCCTTCAATTTGATTAAAATTATTAATAAAATGGCTTTCCTGTATGAAGGTTACATCAATACATTTGATTTAAATATAAACTCTATTAGCATTTACATGACCTCTAAAAATATTGTCTCTTCTTTAAACACAATGCATGTAAAGCAAAGACATTTTAGTATTCTCAGCTTCCCATGTATTCCCATAAATGAGGGAGAAATGTACACTGGCATTATCTGGGTACTTCATATTCTTTGTTCAGGATAGTTTACACTCAATTCATTTGCTCTTGCCTAATGTAAAACTCTTTGTATGCTCCTTTAAAACACAATCCTGATATCTTTAAAGGCAAAAGCAAGTGAGCTATTTAATACTTGGGGAAAACTAATAAAGGAATCTTCAATAGAAAGGAAAAAATATTCTTTAATAAATGCCTGTTACTTGTATGTAAAATACATTTGGTTTTACCTATTATTTATGTGATTTAAATGTTCAGAATTGTTCCCTGAACAATAAGATTTCTTTGTTATAACATAAAGATAATTTCTAGTTTCCATATTTAGTAAACTAGATATTGCAAGTTTCTGAGATAAATGGACTAGGAATTTTATTAGTTACTAATTTGAGAATTCAGACATTTTGTTATATCTGCCACCCTCATCTACAAATTTCATCATTCTGGTAAAGAATACCTCAGAGATTAGAAACATAGTTCTTTATTTTTCTATGTGCTAAAGCATGAGACATATTTAGCACTGTGTAATTTATTTCCAAATAGATTTGCATGCATAGATTAAATAAGCTGAATAACTCTACATAGTCAAACAATTTTTTTCTACTTGTCCCAACAATAGCTAGCAAATAGAAATCTCTTTCTTTCTCATCAAAACTCTATTTCCTTGAAAGCAGAAGTATAGTGTTACTTCTTAGTATCTCTCCTTCTACTTTCTTTATAAGACTCAAAAGTTAAGTGGATTACTATATATTTTTGACCTAGACATGATATAAATTTTATACATAAAGAATTATATAATTTATGAAGAAGAAAAAGGTAGTCTTCTTCTAAAATGAATTCAAGGCATTTTACAAAGATGCACAAAGTACAAACTAGATAGTATGAGCATTAAGCACATAAGAGAGTTGAGTCAAAGGGAAAACAAAAATACACTCATAAAATGGAGGTAAAAACTTTAGTAAAATGAATGCTTTACTCATTTAAGTTCTTTCCTATCTGTTCCTGCATAACAAAACCACTCCAAAACCTAGTGCCTTAAAACAATGGTTTATTATTGCTTCACATATTACTATTGTTTGATTGGCCTCAGTAGGGTAGTTATCACGTAGGGTTTCCTGAGAATCTGTGGGCAGATGTTAACTGAGGCTACAGTAACCTGACATGTTGTCCACTGTAATCTCAACAGGGGTTGCCCACCAAGCACCCATTCATGGTCTTTCCGTATCATGTGAGTTTCACACAGCATAGACTCTGGTATAGTTCAGAAAAATAATTCACCATGATCAAGCGGGTCTTATCCCAGGAATGCAGGGACAATTCATCATAGAAAAATCAATAAATGTGATTCACCATACAAACACAATTAAAAACAACAACCATATGATCATCTTAATAGATACAGAAAAAGCATTTGATAAAATCTAGCATCTCTTCTTGGTAAAAACTCTTTAAAAACTAGGCGTAAAGGAACAGACCTCAAAATAATAAAAGCCATACATGAAAAAGCCACAAGCAACATCATACTGAATGGGAAAAGGTTAAAAGCATTTCCCCTGAGAACTGTACTAAGGATGCCCAGTGTCACCACTTCTATTCAGCATAGTTCTAAAGAAATCCTAGCCAGAGCAATTAGACAAGAGAAAGTAATAAAGAACATCCAAATTGGGAAAGAGGAGGTCAAACTATCCCTGTTTGCCAATGATATGATCTTATATCTAGAAAACTCTAAAGACTCCTCCAAAAGACTTCTAGAACTGATAAATAAATTCAATAAAGTTTCAGCTTATAAAATCAAGGTCCACAAATGAGTAGCATTTCTATGCACTAGTAATAGCCAACCTGAGAATCAAATCAAGAACTCAGTATCATTTACAATGGCTACAAAAAATACAAAATACCTAAGAATGTATTTAACTGAGGAGGTTAAAGATCTGTACAATGAAAACTATGAAACACTAATGAAAGAAATCATTGATGACACAAACAAATAGAAAAATATCCCCTGCTCATGGATTAGAAGAATCAATATTGTTAAAATTACCATAATGCTCAAAGTGATTTGCAGATTCTATGCAATTCCCATCAAAATACCAATGTCATTTTTCATAAAATTAGAAAAAAAATTCTAAATTTCATATGGAATTTAAAAAAGAAATTGAATAGCCAAAGCAATCCTGGGCAAAAAGAACAAATCTGAAAGCTTAATATTACCCAACTTCAAATTACATTTCAAGGCTATAGTAACCAAAACAGCATGGTACTGGTAAAAAAGTAAACACAGAGATCAATGGAACAGAATAGAGACTTTATAAATAAAATCACATACCTATAACCAATTGATCTTCAATAAAGCAAAGCAAACCATACACTGGGGAAAGGATGCCTTATTCAACAAATGGTTCTGGGAAAATTGGAAAGTCACATGCAAAAGAATGAAACTGGATCCCTATCTTTTACCATATACAAAAATTAACTCAAGATGAATTAAAGACTTAAATATAAGACCTGATGCCATAAAAATTCTGGAAGAAAACTTATGAAAAACTCTAACATTGGCCTGGGCAAAAAATTTGTAACTAAAACCTCAAAAGCAAATATTAATACAACAAAAACAAAAATAAATAAGTAGGACTTAAGTAAAAAGTTTCTACACAGAAAAAGAAATAATCAACAGATTAAATAGACAATTTACAGAATGGGAGAAAATATTTGCAAACTATACATCCTACAAAGGACAAATATCCAAAATCTTCAAGGAACTCAAATCAGCAGGAAAAAAAAAATATCTCCATTAAAAAGTGACAAAAAACATGAACAGGCATGAAAGATACAAACAGCCAAAAAACATGTAAAAATGTTTAACATCACTAATCATGGGGGAAAGGCAAATTAAATCCACAATGAGATACCACCTTACCCTGTAAGAATGGCCATTATTAAAAAATCAACAAATAGATGTTGGCACAGATGCAGTGAAAAAGAAATGCCTATTCACTGCTGGTAGAAATGTAAGTTAGAACAAGCTCTGTGGAAAACAGTATGGCAAGTCCTCAAAGAACTAAAAGTAGAACAACCATTTGATCCAGCAATCCCACTACTGGTTATTTACCCAAAGGAAAAAAAGTCATTATATCAAAAAGATACATGTGCTCATATGTTTATCATAGCACAATTTACAATTGGAAAGGTATGCAATCAATTTAAGTGCCCATCAACTGATGAGTGGATCAAGACAATGTGGTATAAAATACTACTCAACCATAAAAAAGAATGCAATAATACTGTTTACAACAACTTGGATGAAACTGGAAGTCATAATCCTAACTGAAATATCTCAGGAATGGGAAAATAAATACTACATGTACATACTTATAAGTGGGAGCTGAATGATGGTTACACACAGTCATACAGAGTGGTATAAGAGACTTTGGAGCCTTGGAAGTGGGGAGGGTGGGAGGTGGATGAGGTATCAAAAACTACCTATTGAGTACAATGTATACTATTCAGATAACGAATATAGTAAAAGTTCTGACTTTATCACTATACAAATCATCCATGTAACAAAAAAACACTTGTACTCCCTAAATCTAGTGAAATAAAGAAAAAAATCCAGGATAATACAAGTGGTACTAGATCACTGTTGTTTTTTGTGGCTGATAGTATACACATACACACACACACACACACCCCACATTTTATTAATCCACTCATACTGTTGAGCACTTGGGTTGTTTCCATATTTTTGCAACTGTGAATTGTGCTGCTATAAACCTTCTAGTGCAGATGTATTTTTTATAGAATGTCTTTTGTTCTTTTGAGTGGATGCCCAGTAATGGGATTGCTGGATCAAATGGTAGTTCTACTTGTAGCTCTTTGAGGTATCTCCATATAACTTTCCACAGAAGTTGTACTAGTTTACAGTCCCACCAGGAGTGTATGAGTGTTTCTATCCCTCTGCATCCATGCCAACATTTATTGTTTTGGGACTTTGTGATAAAGGTCATTCTCACTGCAATAAGTGACATCTCATTGTGGTTTTGATTTGCATTTCCCTGATGATTACAGATGTTGAGCATTTTTCCATATGTCTGTTGGCCATTATTTTGTCTTCTTTTGAAAAGTTTCTGTTCATGTTCTTTGCCAATTTTTTGATAGGGTTGTTTTATTTTTTTTCTTGCTGATTTTCCTGATTTCTATAGAGATTCTAGTTATTAGCCCTTTATCAGATGTCTAACATGCTAATATTTTCTCCTATTCTGTAGGTTGTCTGTTTGCTCTCGTGAAAGTTTCCTTGGCTGTGCAGAAGCTTTTCAATTTGATCAGGTCCCATTTATTTATTTTTGTTGCTGCTGTGATTGCCTTTGGGGTTCTCTTCATAACTTTTTGCCTAGGCCAATGTCTGTAAGTGTTTTTCCAACATTTTCTTCTAAAATTCTGATAGTTTCACACTTTTGGGTTAAATCTGTTATCCACCACGAGTTAATTTTCGTTAGAGGTGAAAGGTGCAGATCCTGTTTCAGTCTTCTACATGTGGCTATCCAATTTTCCCAGCACTCTTTATTGAATAAGAATTCTTTTCGTTGGAGTATGTGTTTGTCTGCTTTGTCAAAGATTAGATGACTATATGAGAATGTTTCTCTATCTGGGTTCTCAGTTCTATTCCATTGGTTTATGTCTCTGTTCTTGTGCCAGTACCATGATATTTTAGTTACTATGCCCTGGTAGTATAGCTTGAAGTCTGGTAAACAGATGCTTTCCTGTTTGTTTTTTGGCTTAAGGTTGCTTTTGCTATAAAGGGTCTTCTCTGGTTCCATCCATACGAAGCAGAGAATTATTTTTTCTAGATCAGTGAAAAATGATGTTGGTATTTTCACAGGGATTGCCTTGAATCTGTAGATCACTTTGGGTAGTACAGACATTTTAACAAAGGTGCTTCTGCTCACCCATGAGCATGGTATGCTTTTCCACCTGTTTACATCCTCTGCTGTTTCCTTCCTCAATGTTTTATAGTTCTCCCTTTTTAGGTCTTTTACCTCCTTAGTTAAATATATTCCCAGGTATTCTATTTTCTTTGTTGCTATTGTGAAGGGTATTGAGTCTTTGATTTGGTTCTCAGTTTGACTGTTGTTGGTGTGTAGGAATACTACAGATTTCTGTGAGTTGATTTTGTACCCTGAGAATTTGCTGAATTTGTTTATCAATTCCAGTAGTCCCATGGTAGACTCTTTGGGGTTTTCTAGATGTAAGATTATATCATTAGCAAAGAGCCATATTTTGACCTCTTATATTCCCATTTTGATGCCCTTGATTTCCTTCTCATGTCAGATTTCCCTGGCTAGGACTTCCAGCACTGTGTTGAAAAGAAGTGGTGATTGAGGGCAACTTAGTCTTGTTCCAGTTCTAACCAGAACACTTCCAATTTTTCCCCATTCAGTATGATGTTGGCTGTGCATTTGTCACATATGGCTATATCATTTTTAGGTAAGTCCCATCTCTGCCTGTTTTCTTAAGTGTTCTTACCATAAAAAGGTGCTGACTTTTGTCCAGTGCTTTTTCTGTGTCTACTGAGAGGATCACATGGTCTCTGTTTTTGCTTCTATTTATGTGGTGAATTACATTTATGGATTTGCGTATGTTGAACCATCCCTGCATCTCTGGGAGGAAGCCGACTTCGTCATGATGGATTATTTTTTTTGATAAGCACCTGAATTCTGCTTGCTAGTATTTTGTTGAGAATTTTTTGCATATATATTCACAAGGGATACTGGTCTGTAATTTTCTTTTTCTGTTGCGTCCTTTCCTGGTTTTGGCATCGGGGTGATATTGGCCCCATAAAACATATTTGGGAGGATTCTTTCCTTCTCAATGTTGTGGAATAATTTCTGCAAGATAGGCACCAGTTCTTATTTATAGATCTGGTAAAATTCGGGTGTGAAATCATCTGGTCTGGGACTTTTCTTTTTAGGAAGGTTTTTTTTATTGCTGCTTCATTTTCAGTACTTGATATTGGTCTGTTCAGGAATTCTATTTCTTCCTGACTGAGCCTAGGGAGGCTGTATGTTTCTAAGACTTGGTCCATGTCCTCCACACTTTCAAGTTTATGTGCAGAGAGGTTAATATAGTATTCATAGATGATATTTTGTATTTGTGTCATCAGTTACAATTTCTCTTTCTTCATTCCTGATGGAGCTTATTAGAGTCCTTTCTGTTCTGCCTCTCGTTCATCTAGCAAGAGGCATGTCAACTTTGTTTATTTTTTCTAAGAATCAACTTTTTGTTTTATTAATCTTCTGTATAGCTTTTTTTTTATCAGTTGGAATATTTTAATTAGGCTATCTCATGGAATCTTTTTTTTTCTTTCTTTCTTTCTTTTTTTATTGGGGGAAAACTACAAAGCATTTACAGTACAATGTTTACAGTCACAATTCGTAGTGAACTGATTTCCCAGAATATATTACCACTCAAGTTGACTTATCTTGTTACATTCAAAAATCTACTCTGTCAAAGTAGTCCATAGAGTACATACATAGTGCTCCAACTGTATCTTCGTACAACCAACACTCCATTTTAAGTGTACAATTAAATGATTTTCAGTGAATTTACCGAGGTGTACAGTTAATCACATGGATCAGTTTTTGAGGAGCTACTCTTGACCAGAGTCCACTCTGTCCCCACACCCCAGCCAAACTGGGGTTGGTGGCCCAGCAAAGGAAATGCTTGTGACAGCTCTGAATTTTATAAACTCAAGGATAGAGATGAAGGGGTTAGGTAAGAAAGAGAAAGATGAGAGAGAAAGCAAACCTCAATTCCACTCCTGTATTTGTAGAAAGCCAAAGAATAGATAACAATTTCATTATTTAATCAGTTACTCTCTTGGCCACTTCTCCCCAAGCAATTAATATGATATGATTCTTAATGTATTTTATAATTTTCAAAATTTCAGATAATATCTAAAAAATGGTAACTGGTTTCTTTAATATGGAATGGAATTTTAACCAAATAGGTTCACATTTAATCCATTTCCTATATTCTGTGACTAGTATAATTTTAACCATGATCTGGGGGTTTCCTATGAGCTACTTTTCTAGAACCCCATAGATGAGGTTTATTGGGAGTTGGTGATAGTAGCAATTGTTGGAATAGACTATATTTTTTGCAATAACTTAACATTATTGCAACTATTTAAGATGTTACTAAGATCCCTTTCCAATTTTATTTTTTGGGGGAACAGGGGCTACAGTGCAGGGGCTAGGGTACGGTGGCATTATCATAGCTCGAACTCCTGAGCAACCTCAAACCTCCTGAGCTCATGCCATCCTCCTGCCTTAGCCTCCCAAGTAACTGGGACTACAGGTGTTCACCACCACATTCAGCTAATTTTTCTATTTTTTGTAGAGATGGGGTCTCTCTGTGTTGCTCAAGCTGGTCTCTAACTCCTGGCCTCAAGTGATTCTCCAGCCTCAGCCTCCCAAAGTGCTAGGATTACAGGTATGAGCCACCACACCTGGCCCAAAAACTTCAACCCTTCCCCCACATTTTAAAAATAATGTTAACATTATATCTGGTTTAAGGGTAACACAGGCTCATTAAGGGAAATTTTGGAAAATATAAATCTAATGGTGCCTCCACTGAGGTGGAAGTTAATTTTGTTACACGCAATTTTTTTTTCAAGTGAAAATGTTGATATTTGGAGCCTAAAGATTAAGACAGAGCATATAGAAAATTTGCAGAGGAGCCGAAGGGTGTTAGGGTAAAGAGATCAAAACCTCAACTCCTTCTCCCAGAGATGGTGGTTATTTATCAGAGTGGCCCAGGAAGGCCCCAACCTAGTGCCAGAGGCAGAGAAGTGGCTGAGAGTAAATAGGGATCCCAGATTAAGGACGCTGTGGGTGCTGACAGCTATCCGCACCAACCAGCAAGAGTTTTGCACTCTGAATGACTGCTAGGATCATTTTGTTAAATTAACTCCCCTCTCTCTTCCCAAAAATCTCACTGGAATTTTAATCTGATTATTTCTATGCATTGATTTATAAAGCAGCACTTTCTTTCTTTCTTTCTTTCTTTCTTTCTTTCTTTCTTTCTTTCTTTCTTTCTTTCTTTTTTTTGAGACAGAATCTTACTCTGTTGCCAGGGCTAGAGTGCCATGGTGTCAGCCTAGCTCACAGCAACCTCAAACTCCTGGGCTCAAATGATCCTCCTGCCTCAGCCTCCCGAGTAACTGGGACTACAGGCATGCGCCACTATGCCTGGCTAATTTTTTCTATATATTTTCAGTTGTCCAGCTAATTTCTTTCTATTTATTTATTTTAATTTTTATTTCAGGATATTATGAGGATACAAACATTTTGGTTACATTTTATGTCTTTGCCTCACCGAAGCAAGAGGCTCGCTCTTCATCAGGCTAGTCTCGAACTCCTGAGCTCAAAGGATCCTCCCCGCCCCTTGCCTCGGTCTCATATAGTGCTAGGATTACAGGCGTGAGCCACCACCCTGGCCAGCACTTTTTTTTTTTTTAATGTTTATTCTAGGCCCCTCGTCCTCCAGAAAACACAAGCTCTCAATTTATTCAAATATTCTTTTATGCCTCCTAGAATGAGTTTATAGTAATAGTTTTCTTGGTATAAATCTCAGTGCATGACTAGTGTTTTATCTGACTAGTATTTTATATTTGTATACATAATATTAGTATACTATGTATAGTATATATACACATAGATATTTGGATATTATATGTAACACATTGTTATGTATCCTTTATATGTACTTACGTATTTATGTATATTTTGTATATTTTGCAATTGATATATTTTTTATACTTCTGATTATTCTAATATATATGCAAAGAAATTTTGATTATTTATGTTGTATTCAACTTTTAAACCACTGATTCTTTTGTGATTTTTAAGTAAAGTATCAAATCTATCTGTAAATA
This sequence comes from Lepilemur ruficaudatus, assembly GCA_963574885.1. Taxonomy (NCBI): domain Eukaryota; kingdom Metazoa; phylum Chordata; class Mammalia; order Primates; family Lepilemuridae; genus Lepilemur; species Lepilemur ruficaudatus. The sequence continues at coordinate 53,096 of CAUYRT010056908.1, read as the reverse complement.
AGACAATGTTCTTTCCTCCTTTCTGATGCCTCTGTATTTTACACCTGTTCCATGTCTTATTGCCTTGATTAGAACTCACAACGTAGAATAATAGTGACAGCAACATACTTCTTTTGATCTTAATTTTAGACAAATACTCTGATATTGTTAAGTGTTGTCTTTGATTTAAGATAGTTATTTTTACCATTGTTAAGAAAATAGTCTTCTGATATTAGTGTTTCAAATTTTGACAAAAATGCACATTATGATTTATTAAATAGGTTTGAGGAGTTCATTTAGTGATCATAAGTTTTCTTTTTTGATTTCATATATTAATGGATTCATAATTATGTGACATTTGCATTTTTTTGTATAAATACTCCCTGGTCAAAGTGGCATTATACTGTAGAATTAAATTGGCTAATGTTTTATATATAGATGTATATATATATACTCCCTTCCATAATTATGATAACTTGGTTTATAGTTTTCTTTTGTTACAGTATTTTCATCAATTTTGTGCATCAGGTGTATGAAATTTTACAAATCAATTGAAAAACTTCCCACTTTTTGTATGTACAGAGCTTTTTTTAAATATCATAGGCATTATATTTTCTTTAAAAGTTTGAAAGAACATACCAATAAAATCATTTGGCCCTTCAGCCTTTTGTGGCAATTCTTTGAGAACTTTTCAAAATCATCATAGATAGTCATCTTTTTATGCTTTCTATATACTCTTGAATCAACTTTGTTAATTGATGTTATTATAGAAATATTGTTCATAATTCATCAAGGTATCTAATTATATACTGCATTTATTTTAATTGTATTTAAAATAGCTATTTAAAATAGTTGCTTAATCAATTCCTTAACTGAGTTCAATTCTTACGTCCAGTGTTTTCTATTACATTTACTTTTGACTTTTACCTCTTAGTCACCTGGCATAAATCATTTGGGATTTTTTAAAAGAAATACACATAGATGGCATGTTTTCTAAAGACTTGTATACAGGGAAATTTCTTTTGTAGTTTCTCATATGAATCATGTCCTCTCTATGCATAAAATTATGGGTCACAATTTTTCCCTTAAAAATTTAGAGACATCATTCTGTGCACTGATGTTATTTCACACCCAAAAGTAGGAGCCAAATGTCATTCCGACTGTTCGATCTGTGAATGTGGCAGACACTGCCAATTGCTGACCCAATACCCATTCTCCTCTCCTTTCTTCCTAACTAACCCTGACTTAGTTGGTTGTAGAAATACTCCCAGCTAGAACTACATTTCCCAAACTGCCCTGCAGAGAGAATGGCCATGTATCATGGTCCTGACTAATGAATTGATTTTAGATGAAAGCTACCCAATGGAGGCTTCTCAGAAAGGTCCTTATAGGGGAGAGAATCACCACTGAGCATGTGTCCCTTTTGCCTCTTCATGTCTCCCTGCCTGGACACGGTGGCTGGAGCCCTGGTAGCCATCTTGAGAGGGCACAGGGGAAAGCTAGAAGGAACCTGTTCCCTTGAAAGATACCCTGGGCTGCCTTTCCAGGTCTGAACTTCCTCTCCAGACTTCTTTTACAGGTGAGAAAAATAAACCTTATCTTCTTTCAGCCAACACTATTTGGATTTTCTGTTTTGGATAGCCAAACAAATCCCTAACTAATCAGTGGGTAATTAATTTTATTGTCATGATCCTTGTCAGATTTTTATTTATACTTGTACTTTTTCATAAAATGTTCACAATCTTGAGTATGTTTTATATTTGCTTACTTGGAATTTAATTGGCCTTTTGGAATGATGTTGACTATTGAAGATTATTTCTGGACAAAAAAAAAATTTTTTAATTATTTTTAGTTTGACCTCTGTTCTCTGCCTCTGATATCCATCATCATCACTTGAAAGCATAACTGGAGTGCTGTTACCTTGCACAGCTGCTAGCCGGTACCTAGGAGGCATTTCCCCAGGACGGTTCTCTGGCCAGTGATGGAATCTTCCCTACCTCTGTTGTGTTGTTCCTTGTACATCTAAACTGCATAGCTTGTGCTGTTACCAGAACGGTGGTTACCTGTTGCTGTCTTCCCTACAGCAGTTTGCTCAAGGAAACTCTCCCCGCAAAATGCAAAAGCACAGTGGGAACGACCTCACCACCCCAACCATTTCACAACTTCCTACGGTGCTTTCTGGAAGGAACACTCTGCAAATTGATCTTCAAAGATGGATCAGGAACAGGATGGGGAGGAAGACTACTATGGCTTCCACAAAACACACCCCTTCCGTAGTAGAAAAATAGCATCCTGGCTTTCTGATTAGTAAAATATCGTCCCACCTTGCCCCAGGAGTACAGAATTGCTCAGTCTTCTTGGGCAACGCATTGATACACTACTGATTGATTTCCTCATTCCAACTCCACTAATCAGAAAATGTGTGGAAAATTATCACAGATAATTTTGGCAATAAATAAATTTTGTGTCAGCAGTCATGTTTAATGTTGAGATTTTTTTCTCCCTAAGCACAGCACCACAAAATTTTATATTTTCCTCCTTGAAAAAATTTACCACACATTATGACATGATTTTTTTTAACCCATTTTATAAGTTGTTATTGTTATTTTAAAGACAAATTGGGAGAGACTTCACCATGGGCTGTAGAATCATAAACATTATTTTAATAACCCCATAATAATCTACAAAGTGGCAACTTATTTTATCATTAGTTAAACATTCAGATTATAATTTTTGTTATCACAAAATAACCCTAAATACCATAAGAAAGATTTCCAAGAGTGGGATTATTGAGTCAAAATTAGCACTGTGTGTAAGGCTTTTGGTATATATTAAAGACATTGATTAAGCACCTTTAAAAGTCATCATCTGAATGTCCCTAAGTCTTCTTGATCTTTTGCAAACCCTAGGAACATGAAGGCTTTCTTGACGAGTTTATAATCCTCCTTTACTTAATTTAATCTTCTCAGTAGCTTGGTAATATTTCTATGTATTTTTCTCATTATTTTACAGATAAGGAAACTGTGATTTAAAGACACCATTTTCTCAAGATTGCAAAGTAATTAAATAGCAAGTTAGAGGCAACTGAGTCCGAGCTGCTTTGGGAAACACAATCTCTTAATCCCAAATCCACTGCACTTCTACCCCTCTGTGCTACCCTTACCCTTTCTAATGTTCTTATTTCACAGATGAAGAAACCAACATCCAGAAAGATAAAAGAACTTGCTGAAGGCCACAGAGCAAAGTAAAGGAGTAGACTCAGTTCTGCAATTCTTTGTTAAGAAAATGATACTGTATTCAAGATTGATTTGTAATCGCAAACAATTAGAAATAATACAAAGAATGGATCGAATACAATATGCTGAAACATATGCAAATTATGATGGAGTACTTATGCTTATGATTTTATAGTCCCAGAAGAGTTTCTCCCAATTTTTCCGAATGTCCTTCCTACTCCACCTTTCTTCTCTCAACAGAACATTGTGGAGCTTGAATCCATCTGCCACCTGAGTCCAGAGTTCAAGGAAAGGACTGTCAAGAAGACAGATTTCAAGGACAAAAGAATGCTGGAAAGGAGAGCATTGCTTATGGCCTAACTGAGGGGCCATTCACACAGCTTTCCCTGTGAAAACTCCTTTCTTAGAACATCCCTTCCTACAAAAATAATAGGCTTTCCCATCTTCTACCCAAAATTCATTTACTTGTCATTTTTTATGACCGTGCAAGGGGTGTCTAGACATTTCGTCTTTTATCTTTGGACTTTCTCTTTTGTGTTGTCCACACCATGCTTTGGAAAATAAAGTTCCTATTGTAATGAATGGTGAGCAATCCTAGGGAAGGAGTCTTCACAGTTTCCCAATCATAAATATAACTTTGCCATGAAAACGTCTTTACACAGACATAAATTAGGGGGCTAATGTCACAGTGACCGGCACCACCCCACGATTCTCCCCATCCTTACATGGTTAAAGATAACCGTATCACTTGTAAAAGAGTGAGTCAGCCCGAATGCCGCAGCAGCTCTGATGAAGGGTACAATATGATGGAATGGGATTCCCACGTCACAGAGTTTTCTTTTTCTTCCACTCTTTCTAGGATCCACTCACCACTAGGCTAGCTTACCCTTTCTGTCCCTGCCCCACACCAGGTGTCACCCCTGCAAGGGGCAACTTAATGAGTGATTCCCACTCTTTCTGTTTACTTCCCTGCCTGCCTTGGTCTTACCGAAGCCTCATCTGAAATACCTTTTTTTCCTGTCCACTGAGCAAAATCTTATACAGTGTGATGCTCGCCTTAAATTTCATCTCCTCCTCAAAAGTTGACTTTTTAACAACCTTCATAGAAAGAACTGATCATTTCTTCCTTTATAATCTCATTCACATGGTTCACAGAATTAGTAGAAAAATTTCTCCGCTACACTGAGTTTTTGTTTTGTTTTCTGTCCCTAGTCTGTAAACTCTTTGAGAGCAGGCATGATGATCTTTTGGCATCTTTGTAGCCTAAGCATCTAGCAAAGGGGTCAGCAAACATTTTCTGTAAAAGGCCAGACAATAAATATTTTAGGTTTCATGGGTCATATGATCTCTGTTGTAACCGCTCAATTCTGTGATTATAGTGTAAAAGCAACCATGGTGTAAACAAATGGACGTGGCTGTGTTCCAATGATACTTCATCTTCAAAAGCAGGCTGGGGGCCACAGTTGACCCACAGGGGATGTAGTTTGTCAACTTGTGATCTAGCACAATGTCTGACATACATACACAGAAAAGCTCAATAAATAGTTATTAAATTGAATAGACATAATTTATTTATTTATTATTATTTTTAGTTTTTGAGACAGAGTCTTGCTCTGTCGCCCTGGGTTGAGTGCAGTGTCATGATCATAGCTCACTACAACCTCAAACTTCTGGGCTCAAGTGATCCTCTTACCTCAGCCTCCTGAGTAGCTGGTACTACAGGCGTGTGCCACAATGCCCTGCTAATTTTTCTATTTTTAGTAGAGACAGGGTCTCGCTTTTGCTCAGGCTGGTTTTGAACTCCTGAACTCAAGCAATCCTCCATGTTTGGCCTCCCAGAGTGCTGGGGTTATAGGCATGAGCCACCACGCCCAGGCTAACATCCTTTTATAATAGTCTCATTAGATATAGTCACCAAATAACATCCTACAATGCCATCATTAAAAAATTATTATGCTCTTATTATCTGTTAGGTATATAGTATTTTATGGCAGTCTAGAAAATCAAACCAACCTATATCAATCTTTCTTTGGATTTGTGAGTTATATATCAGACTACCTTATCCAAATATGGTTGAGAAAAAGATGATTTCAGAAGTGGTATTCTGTCAGAGTTAAAATTTTAAGATAAAGGATTTGAAAGTTAGTAAGGACAAAGCATTGGCACAGTGGCGACCAGCAACTATTCCTGCTGGAGTTGAGAGAGGACTGCGGCCTCCTGATACTGGGAAGTGGTGGGGCAAGACCCCCAGATACAGTGGGATGGAAGCTGTGGCAGGGGAACCAGCTCTCACATCACTAATAACAATAATAGTAATAATAATGATTATAGCAATTACTTAGTTATTTTACTATGTGCCAGGCACTGTTCTAAGCACTTTGCATGCATTAATTTATTTAATTCTCATAAGAACCCATTGATGGAAGTCTTATTTTTTTATCTCCATTTTACAGATAAAACTGAGGCTCACAAAGGTTAAATAACTTATCTTGGGCAATACAGCTAGCAAGGGGTGATGCTGCCAATACAAAATTCAAGGACCAGTGTTGATGAATGCAATGAACTGTGGTTTTGAAATGCAAATCTAGGGACTAGCTGCATGAGAATCACCTGAGGAACTAATATAGGCACCTAGACCCCATTGTTAGAAATATTGAGTCAGAATACTTGGGATGAAATAAAAGAATCTCTCCTTTTTTTTAAGGTTGTCCCATGATTCTTAGTGAGTCAAATGGTGGCTCTCACAAAGATATGCCCTGGAGCCTGTGGGTGTTACCTTATTTGGGAAAAGAGTTTTTGCACATGTATTAAGTTAAAGATTTTGATATAAGGAGATCATCCTGGATTATTCCACTGGGACCTAAATCCAATAACAAGTGTTCTTATAAGAGGCATACAGAGGAGATAGAGAAGGAAGAGGAAGGGGCAATGTGACCACAAGATTGTAATGATGCAGCCATGAGTCAAGAAATGCTAAGAGGCACCAGAAATCTGGAAGAGGCAAAAAATAATGGACTTTCCCCCTTGAGCTTCCAGAGGGAGTGTGGCCTTGCCAACCCCCTGATTTCCAATTTATGGACTCCAGCAATGTGACAGGACAAGTTTCTGTTGTTTTAAGCCACCTGGTTTGTGGTAGCCCTAGGAAACAAATACAGAAACACTCCCACTTCCACTCCTTAATTCTTAGACCCATGTGTGCTGACTATGGATGGGGAAGATATAATGGTGTCTGATTTGAAGCATATACCACATTATGTAAAACAGAATCCCATCCTTGCAGAGTGTTGTCTCCCATCTGGTGTCATGACCAGTCTTCGGTAAGCCAACCACTTTTCAATTAGGCCAGCTGGTTCTAGGTGATGGAGGTATGTGATAAGACAAGCTAATTTCATGGGCATGAGTCCACTGCTGCACATCTTTCACTGGAGAGATGAGGTTCTTGATCAGATACAATGTTATGCAGAATATCATGACAATAGATAAGGCATTCTGTCCATGGATGATGGTACTATCAGAAGCTTTATAGGCATGGAAGGCAAATCCATATCTTAGAATATATGTCTCTTCCAGTGAACGTGAATCTCTGCTCTTTCCATGATGGAAGAGATCAAATGTACTCAGTTTGCCATCAAGTAGCTCACTGGTTTCCCTGGGAATGGTCCATATCAGTAACTCAGTGTTGGTCCCTGCTGATGGCAGATTGACTCTGCAGCAGTGCTATCTAGCTGAGCCTTAATAAGGAGAAGTCCATGTCCTTAAGCCCATTCCTGCCACATGACTATTTTGTTCATGGGCCCAATGAACTAGCACTTCGGTGGCTGGGGAAAGCATGTTATTGACATCTACAGAGTGCAATATTTTGTTTACCTGATTATTAATCATCTCTTCTGCAGGGATGACCTGTGGTGGGCACTTAGATGGAACACAAATATCTTCACAGTCTGCCCATTCAGAAAAGTCTGTCCACATATTTCTTCCCCAGACTTTCTTATCACTAATTTTCCAATCTTGTTCCTTCTAAGCCTCCGACCATCCAACTGCCCATAAATCAATATAGATCCATGCTTTTGGCTGTCTCTCACTCCAGGGATCATAGACACTCAAACATGCTGCTCAAAGTTCTTTCCACTAAGGAATTTTTCCTCACCACTGTCCTAGCATAAGAAATGTGGGTTTTCTCTTGTGAGTAATGGGGAATCAAAAAGAATTTTAAACAAACTGACTGAACCAATTATTATATGGTAACAAACTGCACTCCCAGTCAGAAATGGGTTTCTTCAAGACAGAATTCTGTAAAACAGATTTTACCTATTTGTCCCTCCTTAACACCAGACTCCTGATTCTAATTATGAGCAAAGGCTATTTAGGTTAAAAAATATAGAAAACAATGCCTAAAAGTTTTTTTTAAGGAAGCAATTTTTGAGGAGAGGGTTGAGAATGTCTAAGAGTCTAAGCTCATGATCAGCTACACAACCCTTATACAATGAACTATTTAAACACTCACAGTATGAAAGTTCTCATATTAGTGTTCAGTTCCTTCTTATTAAATAGCTGGTGAGAGGACTTAGCCAGTGTGGCTAAGGGGTCAGTTTTCCAGAACTGGATCCACTTCATCTAGGTGTCCTTGCTGTAATGTTTAATTCTTGTTTTAGAATCCTCATAATAGTTTCCTATTGGATGCTATAATGAATTACCACAAATTTAGTGGCTTAAAACAAAACAAATTTATTTTTATGCAGTCCTGTAATAAGTCCCAAATCAGTTCACTGGGCTAAAATCAAGGTGTTACCAAGGCTGGTTCCCTCTGGAGGCTCTCAGGAAAAATCTATTTATTTGCCTTTCCCAGCTTCCAGACCCCCCTACATTCCTTGGCTGGTGGCCCCTTCCTCCATCTTCAAAGCCAGAAATACAGCATCTCCAAATCTGTCTCCTGACTCCCTGGCCTCTGCTTTTGTCCTCACACCTCCTCTGTGATTCTGACCCTCTTGCCTCTCTCCCATAAGGCCTCTGGTGATAACATTGGGCCACCTGGGTAGTCTAGGATAACCTCCTCATCTCAACATCCCTAAAGTAACCACATCTACAAAGCCCCTTTGCTATGTGAGGGAACATACTCACAGGCCCTAGAGATTGGGATGTGGACATCTTTGGGAGGCCATTATTTGGCCTACCATAGTTCTTAAGATCAATGACTGAGAGGAGTTCATCTTTGCTTATGATTTATTCGAAGTGCCATTTTCGCTGTTTGATTCCTACAGAAGATGTTGCTTTCTTCTGCAAAATGCTGCCTTCCAGCTTTTCTTAGTAAGGAGAGGGGTTGTGTGTGGTTGCAGTTCTGTCTTTCCCAGATGCACTGTGAGTCTGAGTTCTCTCTGATGACTATGTTCACTCCTGGGAACTGGCACATTCCATGGAGACACCGGGCTGGGATATGCATGTTTGACCTTACCTAGCAGAAAGAGTACCTTTCTCCTTGGAGTTGGAGGCAGAAAGAGATTTCCCTTTTGTACAAAACATGAATATCATCATACTTTCTGTGAAAACTCAAATACCCCCTGACACGCACACATACCATATTGCTAAAGTTATAGAGACCCAATAAGGAGCATACTTCTTCCTCTGCCCAAGTTCTGAGGCAATTAAGAAATAAGACCAGCAAGTAAGGTAGATGAGATATCAAAACATCACCTTTATTGTTATATTTGAGAGTTTCCTTTGAAACACTAAGCAAATAGGCTTCCTAATGCCAAACTCCAGACTGATACCAATCTATCCACATGTGACAAGCAGCATGAATACTACAGGTCTCCAGATGTGGAGTGTTACCCTGGGAAAGCTTACGGCATGGAGGCACAGTGCAGAACACATGGTTCCTGCAGGCAGCTCATACCCAGGAGAGAGTGGCTGAACTATGCATACTCAGTTCCCCTCCCAAACTCACCAGATTATTTACCCCACTTCCATCAGGAGAAGAAATAAGACAAGATCCAGGAGTGTCCCATTAGTGGTACCTACTCCCCATGCAAGGAAACATCAGTGAGGTTGGAGGAAACCTCCACTACCATCAATAACCCCCTTGGCCCAAGCAGGTGGAGTAACACAAGAGCATTACTATCTAATAAAGTGGCTCACAATATCATTGCTAGGAATTCCTCAAACACTGAAATGCTATTTCTTCTATGATTTTTTAAAAAAAGCTATGATAAGATGTAAAATTCAATTATACATAAATTCACACATACGGATTGAGCCAAATCACAAAAACATGCTCCAATTTTAATTTGTATATATAATTGCCTACCGGTAAGCCTGGCTCACTCTGAATAGTTTGCTTTAGAAAGCACCAGTGTCATGTAAAATATACAAAATTGAGAGCTTGAATCAGAGCATAAAGATGGTTAAATGACAAATATTTACCCAGTTCCCTGATACCAGTCTCTGTCCTTACTGATGTTCCAATTCAATATCTATTAATTCACCCACATGGCTTCTTACAGAGTCAAATGCAAATTCTTGGAATTCAAGGTCTCAACCTGACTTCAGCCTTATTTCTTACTACTTTTCTTCACACAGCCTTTACCTCAAACTATACTTCTCATTGTTCTGTGTACACAGACAGCCAGTTCCTGTCCCTTTGCAACTTGCTCCTCTATGCAGTCTTTCCAAGGCCATCACCTGCACCCACATTTCCATGTGCCCTGATCCTACATCCATCCTCACACCCAATTCAAATGTTACAACCTCCCAGGCGAAAGGAATCTTTCATTCCTGCCACCTGTCATTTAACTCCTCTCCAGGCGCTAGATGCTAAGTCTCTTGAGGGCAGAGATTACACCTTGTTTATATTCTTCTGTTTCCTAAAGAAGGACAGCCATGTATGGTTGTGTAGGTTGCACATAGTGGCCTGGACCTGCAACGCCTAACTGCCTAGCACACTGCCTAACACATGAGACGCACTTGATCAATGATTCTTAGTAAATGAATGAATGATTATGAATTAATAGATTATGGCATTATTTCAATGACCAACATAATGAACTCAAATCTTAAGACATTGAGAAGCCTGAAGTCAGAACTTAAGGAGAAAAAAAATAGACAACACTAAGGGGGGCTTAAATCCTTATCAAATGAACTCTGGGGTCTGGGATCTATTTTAAAAGAAAGTCTGATGAGAGCACACCTCCATCTCTCTCTCTCTCTCTCTCTCTCTCGCACACACACACACACACAGACACACACAGACACACACATGAGACACAGTTTCTTCCTAGCCTTGCAGATCCTTCCTGCCAAGCCCACTGTGTGTGGTCATGATAGTTATGCATGGTTCATGGCAGGCCTGTGCCTGGCCCTTCAGTTATGCAGTTCCCTACTCCACTGTACCACTCCCACCCTATCCCCTGCTAGGACTCCTTTGGTGTGATTAGATCTTACCGCCCAGTCCCTGTAGCCAGTACCAGGAAAACTGCTGCTAGAAACGACATCCAACACCAACACCACTCTTTTCATGGGAACCTACTTGTAAAAAAAGAGTTAGAACATATCATCATAACAGTAATCCTGGGAGCCCCACTGCCAAGAGATCAGATTCTGAATAGATGGACTGTTCTGGAACTGGATGGCTGCCTTGAAACACAACTTGCTTATTCAATAGAACTTTGCCCCTGAATAGGTATCAGACTCAGCAGAGGGGGAAAACCTAGGAAGATAACATCCCAGAGCTTTCCAAATGAAACCAGGCTCCTGACCACTCCTTACCACTTACGTAGCAAACTGAGATGAGTAAACAAACCAAAGAGTCCTGACAGGGTATCCAGATGGCCTGAGCAGTTAGCGCCCCATCTCACTGTTCTATTATGGACCTCAATGCCAGAATTTGGAACACATCCACCTGTGCAGACAAGTTACACAGAACCCAGGTTGAAAGGTGACATTGCTTAGCATCTCAGATTGCAGGTGTTGCAGCTTATAGACTTAGGTTTGAATTCTGATTCACTGCTCACAGGGAAAGTTAACTTCCTTATTTGAACTCCACCACTTGGGGATGTGCAATCATGTGATGGGAGGGGCTGGGCCACATTTTCCTCTGTAGCCTCTGAAGAGTGAATGGTTGTGAGTACTGATCCTGGAGCCAGAAAGGCCCAAGCTCCGACACTAGGCCTGCCACTTACGACTTAACATATCTAAGCTTCAGTTTTCTCATCTATAAAATGGAACTGCTTTTAATAGAACTAAATTCAGAGGTTTCTTGTGCAGGGTAAATAAGATAATTTGGTAAAGTATTTGGCATAGAGTAAGTACTCACTCATTAATAGCTACATTTAAGGGGGAAAATGACATGCAATTAAACTTTGTCTAAACACTACCAAATTAGAACTTTTATTGACTTTCTTTTTTATCATTTTCAACAAGCCATTTTTTATTTTAAAAGGTAAATAGTTCTTATCTTTTTTTAAAATTCCTTTTTAGCTCACATGGTTGGAGTACTTACCATGGACATGGCCCATGTAACACATTCAATAATCTTTTTTAGGCCTTACTGTGGTTATATATATGTGAGGCAGATATTATTTCTGCTTCATAGTTGGGGAAACTGAGACTCGGGGGAATTAAGGGATTTGACAGATGTATTAAGTAGATATATTTGCATCCAGTGGGCCTGAATCTGAAGCTTCTTCAGAGCTTAAGACTCTGAAGACTAATTCATGCTCAATAGCCACATGGGAACCAAAATATTAACTTTATCAATAACCCAATAAAGTGGAAATAGTGTGCATTGGAGAACACAAAATGAGACTTCCCACGCTGTCTCTAATGCCAGACCTGGAGACTCCCTGTAATGACAAGTGGGTCTCCAGTTAGCTCCTAAGCCTACATGTCTAGCCAGTCACAAGCCCACTTCAGCTCCCAGCTGACCCCAGAGGACAGCAGCCAAAATAAGTGATTTTCTCCAAGCCTCTGTGTTTCCACATGGAGACAGGAAACAAGGGTCAGAGGCAACACCAGGAAGAAACAGAGTGTAATCCAAGACCTTTAAGTGTGACTCCGCCCATTAGCAAAAGAATATGTCTTAAGTTCTCATCATCCAGATTTGCCACTGCCGCACAAGGGACAACGGGGTATCTGATTAAGCAAGTGCAGGGGACAGCCAGACAGTTCAGCCAAGAATCATTGTATCTATGGAAACCTGTCAAAGGAGTAAGGGGAGGCAAAGGATTCTTTCCTAATGATTCCAATTCCAAACCTCATTTCTCGCCATCATGTCTGCCCATTACAGAAATGTATTCTTCTCAACAGATACACCATGCCTTCATCTCAGCTTATAAAATTGTCAACATAGTTGTCAAAGAAAGTAATTCTCCCTCTTGGTTAGTCTATCCCACGGAAATGCCATCAGATCCTTGATGAGACTTCTAAAGGGAATAAAGGAAAAAGGTGACTTAGAAACACACAATAGTGTTTTCATCCCCTTGGATTGAACAAATGTTATCTTAAAAATGTGGGAGCTAGATTCTTCTCTATAAATTATGGTCCTTTCAATATGATGGTTAAAAGTTTGCGCTTTGTTGTTACAGAGATCTAGGTTTGAATTCAGACTTAGCTGTGCAAAACCACTGTTTTTAGCTGCCTAATATTTAAAATCCCTTCCAATGTTTGGAAAATTCCTTCCTTATACAAGTCTTTATGAGGAAGGCTCACCTCCCACTTTGAAAAGCAAATTCTATCTCTCCAACATCCCTTACAGCTGAAATTTCAGCAGGAGGTGTAGAATCTACCAAATAGATGGACGCAGTCAGGCAAGTTTCTTAATTAGGAGTTACTGAGACTGAGAAACAGAGACCACATACCCACTTTAGCTGTGATGGTGGCCATAGCAAGACCAAGTTCCTGGGGCTGCAGTGCAGTGGTGCTAGTGGCAAGGTCCCAGGTTCAGTATCAGTGGCCTGGGTATTAGTGGTGTCAATGGGCTTTGACTCTGGCTAAGCAGTTCCTGAATTTGGTATTCCAGCCTTCCCAACAATTTTGTGAGTTATATGATATCCTCTAAATACATTTCTTTTTCTGCTTACATCAGCCAAGTTAATTTCTGTTGCTTGCCACCAATAATTTTGGTTTAACCTTGGGTAAATTATATTTCTAAGCCTAGAATACTCCTCTATATACTGAAAAATAACTAGTACCTATCTCTTAAGTCCAATACAAGACTAACTGATTAGCTGAGGAGGTGTGTGTGTGTGTGTGTGTGTGTGTAGAGAGAGAGAGAGAGAGCACACAGGAGAGCTTAGCATGGTGTCAAGCACATAAATGTCAATATATGCCAACTATGGAGATCTGTTCCTTTAAACAGAAACCTAAAAATATGTCATTTCTGTGAAATTTATGCAGCACTTAATTTAATCAAGAAACTATTAAGTATATATTATCAGTCAAGAAGCCCTTTTCTTAATATTTGAAGAACAAATTGTTATTTGCTTACTATCATATGGGATAACCCTAGTGTTTTATAATTTTGGGGAAAAAAATTTTAAAACTTTTATTTCACTCCTAGTATGGGCTGGAAATATGCCTCTTACCAGTTGTGTGTGCGTGTGTGTGCGTATTCATTTTCCATTCATTTGTATAAAGCATTCCCAATTTACATAAACAGTTCCATATAGGTATAAGTAGTATATTACCTAATAATGCTTTCTGCTGCAAGAAACAGAAAGTAATGGCTTTAACACATAAGCATTTTCTTCTTTCACATACCAAAAAGCCATAAAATTTGTCTAGGGTGATGTAGTTGTTCAAAGACGCTTCCAGAGATTTAACCTCTTTCTATTTTCTGCTTCACTGTCTTCAAAGTGATGGTATCATGGTTGTTGCTTCATGGTCACAACATGTCTGTTATATCAACAGGAGTCAAATCCCTCTGCATTTCAGGTGGTCAGAAGAAGAAGGCAGGAAAAACTAAACGTCAAAGAACCACACCTTATGGCTATAATTTTTTGAGTAAGCTGTCCATGAAGTCCCATCAAGCAACTACCACTTAGAGCTCATTGAATCACACACACACACACACACACACACACGCACACACACACACACCTAATTGAATCACTGAAAGCTTCTAGGGGAAAGTGAATTGTGGTTGGGGTTGCATCCAGGAACCCTACAGTGTCTTCTATGAACAGTAGTGGTCAAAACCCAAACTGCAAGGATGGCTCAACCTATACAAATTTATGTATGTGACACACTACATTAACAGAATGAAGGACAAAAACCACATGGTCATCTCAATAGATCCAAAAAAAATTGGCAAAATTCGACATTTTTCCATGACAAAAATTCTTAAAAAATTAGGCATAGAAGAAATGTACCTCAGCACAATAAAGGCTATATATGACAAAGTCACAGGTCACAGCTAACATCATACTCAGTGGTGAAAATTTGAAAATTTGAAGGCTTTTCCTTTAAGATCAGGAACAAGACAAGGATGCCCACTCTTGCTACTTCTATCCAACATATTACTGGAAATCTAAGACAGAGCAATTAGGCAATAGAAAGAAGTAAGAGGCATCCAAATTGGAAAGCATTTAAACAGTCTCTGTTTGCAAACAAGATCATCTTATATGTAGAAAACTCTAAACTCCACCAAAAAATTATTAGAACTAATAAGTAAATTCAATAAAATTGCAGGGAACAAAATCAATATACAAAAACATACTGTTTCTATACAGTAGCAACAAACTATCCAGAAAAGAAATAAAGAAAACAATTTTATTCACAATAGCTGCAAAAAATTTTAAAAAACTTAACTTAGAAATAAATTTAACCAAGGAGGTGAAAGACCTATACATGAAAACCTTAAAACATTTATGAAAGAAATTGAAGAAGAGACAAATAAATGGAAAGGTATCCCATGTCCATGTATTGAAAGAATTAATATTGTTAATTCTATTTAAAGCAATTTACACTTTCCGTGTAATCGAAATTCCAATGAAGTGTTTCAAGAAGTAGAAAAAAGAATCCTAAAATTCACATGGAACTGCAAAAGATCCCAAATAGTCAAAACAACCTTTAATAAAAAGAATAAAGCTGAAGGCATCACACTATCTGACTTCAAAATATACTATAAAACTATAACAATCAAAATGACATGGTATTGGCATAAAAACATTCATAGACCAATGAAGGAGAATACAGAGGCCATAAATAAACTCAGATATATACAGTCAATTGATTTGTGACAAAGGGTCGAAGGACATACAATGGGGAAAGGATAGTTTCTTCAGCAAATGGTGATGGGAAAAAAAGGATATTTACATACAGAAGAATTAAATTAGGTCCTTATCGCACATCTTATGCAAAAATCAACTCAAAATGGATTAAAGATTGAAACATAGACCTGAAACTATAAAACTACTAAAAGAAAATATAGAGAGAAAGCTCCACAAAATTGGTCTAAACAATGATTTTTTTGGATAAACCCCAAAAGCACAGGAAACAAAAGCAAAAATAGACTAATAGGATTGTATCAAACTAAAAAGCTTCTGCACAGCAATGGAAACAATCATCAGAGTTAAAAAACAATTTATGGAATGGGAGAAAGTATTTGCAAATCATATAGTTTGTAAAGGGTTAATATCCAAAATATACAAGGAACTCAAACAACTCAACAGTAAACAAACAAACAAACAAAAATCTCATTTAAAAATGGGCAAAGGACCTGAATAGACATTTCTCGAAAGAAGATATACAAGGGCCAACAGGTATAAGAAAAAATGCTCACTATCACCAATCATCAGACAACGGGTCATTTATTTATTCATTTAAATGAATGAGAACCCACTATATGCCAGACACCGCCTTAGGCACTCAGGGTATAGCAGTAAACTAGATCTGCTACTAATATCCGTAAAGCTCTACTTGCAGGCCTGCTGTACCTACTGGTATCATAGCAGATGCAGAGAAGGGTGCAAATTTATATTCTAATCTAATCTAGTGATATCAAATTCTGCAATGCTTCAGCCCAGACAGGACAGGATATATTACAGAAGAAAATTAATCCTTCTCCTTGAAGACAGGACTAAAATTAGGAAATTTCATCCTGTGATTCACTCTCAACTTGTTTCCAAAGTGAAATCAAGTCCAGAGGGCATTGGTCCCTGTGCCCCTCTTCCGGGACACCAAAGGAGTGCTAAAATCTTGTCCCTTGAATTTTGAAGGTAAATGATTTGAGCAGGTTACAGGAGGGATTCTTTAGAGGAAGAGCAGGACTGAGCAAATTGTGAGGGTGTGGAGGGGCCTTCCAGATTGCAGGAATTTAAAGGCACAGAGTTATAAAAGCTCAGATAACTCTTCACTCACACCAAATGGACCACAGAAGCACCAGGGCATCAGATGAATGAATTCACCAAAACATCAATTTGGGCTCTCAAAAAAGTGATTTGATTTTGTGTAAGCCCCCATAATACTCACAGAGACATGTTCATTTCCCACAAGGTGAAGCCCATTCTTCCTTGAGATGAATCCTGAACAGATATACAAACAATTAAACGGAAATAGACCATTTTAACCCCCGCCTGCAGTTCAAACGCCCCAGCCATCAAAGCTGGCCAGCCGAAACCAGCTGCTTAGGATCATCCTTTGAGGTTCAATGAACTAGGGCTTTGTTAGACCAGGAGTGAGAAAGGATTTCAAAGGCAAGGGCCCTCCTTGGGAAATGATTTCCTGGTGACCTCTTGGAATTACATGCTTTTTCTCAGAATACTGTTAGCGCCTAATCCTATTCCCTCCACTGTGAATCTCTTCTAACCCCTCAGCCAAGCATGGCTGGAAGAAAACAATGGGAGGTGTTGTCATATCTCTCCAACCCAAGACAAAATTTCACTGGTCAACCTGAGCCTCAAAATATAAAATGAATAGGAGATAAGTTGTCTTCTGACTCTGCAATTTCGGGATAACTTGATTTTGTGTCTTTATGGAGTGGTTTAAATTCAAAAAAACAAAAGGACACTAGATGCTAAGCCTCACAATCAGATCATTTTTCAGATTCTAGTCTCATTACCACTGTCTACTTTACTAGCTCCATCTACGGCTATTTCTTTTTCTCTTTTTTTTAATTATTATTTTTTACTGATACGTAATCCATGTACATATTATTGGGGTACATGTGACAATGTGATACATGCATATAATGTGTAAAGATCAAATCAGGGTAAATAGGATTCCATCACCTTACAGCTATTTCTGAAGATTTTTAATACTTCAGTAATTCTGTTTGGAGTTTTCAGCTAAAAACAAACACACATATTTGAGTTTTAACATTGGGTGCTGCTTTTTTCCCCTTGTAGTTTAAAATAATAATAATTTTAAAAGGATACATACCTTAAGTTCAACTTCCTGGCTTTGACCTAAGACTAATTATTTTGCTCAGAAATTAATAAAAAGATTTTCTATATAAAGAATTAATACAATATCAGAAAAGAACAGAAAATGAATATGAATGAATCTAGTTCCTAGAAGCAACCACACACACTGGGTCTCAAATATCAATCATCTTAAGAATGTTCATAATAATCTGCCATTTAAAACAAAAACCATGCTTGAAAAACGGGATTGGGAGTGAGAATTCTGTTTTCTGACATTAGCTAGTTGGGCGACCACAGGAAGGTAACTTTGTGCACTGTCTGTCTTCCAGATATTGTATGAAGTTTTCATGAATGAACTCATTTACTCTTCTTTTCATAAACTTTGTGGCAAATATTATTATTAACCCCATTTAAGAGATAAGGAATCTAGTGCCCAGGGAAGTTAAATAACTTACCCAAGGTCACAAGTTTCAAAAGCAGGTGCTTTTCCTTAACCCTTTGATCACCAGATGTTCTTTAAAGTCTCATACAGATTTAACATTCTAGGTTTCCAAAATCTTTATTTAGTTTTAAAGCTGCATCCTACTGTTTCATTTCTCAAATCATGTATAATTCTGCCAGTGACATGTCTTATGGATATTTTTTCTTTTAAAAGTACTTTCTTTTGAAGACTTCAATCTTAGATGAACTCTTTGACTTGGATTAAAATTTTAAAAGAGACAATAAAACACAAGGAAAGAAGAAAACTCCACCAATTACTTCTTGAACATTTGGGCACAAGTGAGTGATGTTTAGCTTTATGCAAAGTCTTACTGATTTTTCTCAAGGGAATTGGGGCATCATCAATCCATTAAACAAAGTCTGAAAAGATGGAAATTGAAATACATCACACAAGAGACATAATTAAACTAGACTATGCCACACGAGTATTTATTCATCCTTGGTCCTTTTTCATTTGCTTGTTTTCAAATAGCCTCATTAAACCATGAATGATCTGGGTCCCTACCACTCACTCCCATTTTAAAACTGCAAATCATAAAATCATTATGGCAGGGTTCAGCGCAAGGAATCAGGAGACAGTTACCTGCGTCCAAACCTGTCTCTTCTATGCACTTATTGACTGTGAGAATATTATTTAACATCTCTGTGCCTCAGCATACTCATGGATAAAACAGGGACAATAGCACGTTCCTCCCAGGGCTGTTTTGAGGTTAACATGCCATGGGATACCTATCGAACACCCAACACATGCTGACCATTATTCTAATTATTTTATAATTATAAGAACCCAGTTAGAGGTTGTAATCACAAACTTCTAACTCTCCTGAAGCAAATCTTTTCTTTCATTAACTTCTACACACTCAGGAACTCCTTAAGAATTATTTTTGGGCATTTTCCGTGAACCAGATACTATTCTAAACACTTTATGAGTATTAACTCAGAAAATTCTTCCTTTGAACTCCACCAGGTAAGTACTGTTATTATACCCATTTTACAAGAGAGGAACTGAGGCACAGTAGGTGAGAAATCTACCAGAGGTCCATAAGGAAATCAGTGATAGAGCCGGAGTCCAAATCCAGGCCCTTGGGCCCTGAGCCCCGAGTCCTGCTCTGCTCTGAACTCCCACCACCTTCTTTGCTGTTTTCCTACCTGCCCTGCCCCCACTCAGGGCCTTTGCATATGCTGCTCTGTCTACCTGGAACAGTCTGTGCTGAGCCTGGACAGCCCTTTATGTGGATATTTTACCCTTCCCTCCCTCAGGACTCATCTGTCTCCTGTGTCACCTTCAGGTGCTTAGCAGGTCATTCATACTTCTCCTAAGGCTCATCTCTGATGTCTGGCTCTCCAGTATAACTGCTGCATTGTTTCCAGGGTCCCCTACTGGGCCACAATCTTCGTAAGGGTGGGAACTGAGCCTTATTTGTCTTGGTTTGTGCCTACCTACTACCATAGTACCTGGGAGCACGGAGTAGGTGCTTAATAAATTGACTGATACATAATCCTTTCATTCACCTCTTTGCTAAGCACCTACTAGGCTCCCAGCCTTGGGCTAGATGCTAGGAGTACGCGGGTAAACAACACAACCAGAGAAAATATTAAGAGAAGGATTTTAGACAAGTGGTTATGACTCTGGATTTTAAAGTCAGATTACCGGAGCTCAAATCCAATCTCTGCCAAGTTTTGTGAGGTTGGACAAATTATTTAGCTTCTGTGTGCCTCAGTTTCCTGACTTATAAAACATTGCTATGCCCATAAAAGTATCAACCTTACAGCGTTGCTCTGAGAATTAAGAGTTTATTCATGTAAATTGTGTAGGACAGTCCTGGCCCCTAGAAAGCACTCAGAAAGTCAGCTCTTACTATTAACTGTCATACAGCTTACATTCTGGGGTGTGGGGGTGGGAAAGGGACAGAAATACACTGTCCCCAACTGGAACACAATGGGATGAAGAGATATTTGGGTAAATGATATGAAATCGCCATATTTGTAGGTCAAAAAATACTAAGAAGAGGCAATTTTATATGGTCCAAACTAAAATGCTCAGAGAGCATAGAGAAGAGAGCAACTAATTTTGCTTGGAGAAGTAAAGCAAAGCTCCACAAAGAAGCTGGACCTTAACGGAGCCCCATGCAGTGCATAGATGGTCACTGGGCAGAGAAAGGGAGAAACGGCACATGGAGGAGAGCAACAGCAGGAGCAAAGCAGGGGGCCTGAGAAAGCATGACCAACAGACTCTGCTGGTCAGAACTCAGAATCCACTGTGGACTAGAAAGGTACCAAATTATCGCTGTCACGTGAAGCTTGTTCACATTCTGGCCTCAATGTTATAAGATATATTAGTGGTTTGTGGTTTGTAAAGAGTTAAGAAAGCATTGTGACATAAAATAAAAAAGCACTTGTGGTGCCAGAAATACCTAGTTTGAAACCCAAATCTACTGAGTGAGTGAACTTGGCCAAATGAATTAACTTCCAAGAGTCTCAATACCCTTATCTGTAAAATGGGTTCAACAGGACTTACCTAGCAAGATGGTTGTAAAGATTGAAGATAATGTATATAAACCAATTAACAGATTACCTAACACATTAGTAGTTTTCAGTTAAGAGTGGCCCTTTTAATAGTATTATTAATGTCTTTGAGGACTCAGTGCTTTATAGGAACAGAAGACTTCAAAAAGACCAAGAACTATTGTGCTGAGAAAATAAATAACCCAAAAAAACTATATCAATTAACACTTGCATAGCAATTTTCCACAGTGTGAATCCTTTCCCATGGATTACTCATCCACAAATCACAGCAGCCTTATGATAGAAGTTGATATCATTTTCCACATTTGGAGGAAAAACAAGCTTCAGGGAAGTCCTTGCTGCGGGCCCTATCATGGCAAGTGGCAGTTAGAAGACTTAATATTATTGAAAATGTAGACCATGTCTTTGTCTCTTCCTTGAAAGACTGAAAACAGAATTTGTTTTGAAGGTTTAGGAAGTTGTTACCTGATGGTCTCAGTTAATAATAATAATGCAGGAGATTATGCAATCATAAAATTTTTGTGTGGGATCCATCAAAGACCATCTCCCTTAACCTTCTCATTTTACAAAAGAAAATCAAGAAAAGAGAAAATTAAATGACTCTCCCGTAGTCACTTTGAAAACTCATGGCTGTGCTTCTAGTTAAAGATGGCAGATTTAACATATGCTTTACATTACATTCCATCCCCCAAGCCCACTAAAAAGACAGTAAAGGGATTGATTTTATAGACATTCACTCATAAGGATAAAAAGAATCAGGAGAAAAACAACAACAACAACATTCTGGAAGATGGAAAGCAGATGGCTGAGTGGTAATTGGCTCAGCAGACCCATGAAGGCTGAAATTTAAGTTGACAGTGAGGGAAACCCAGAAGTAACCTGATTTGCTCTGAAAAACCCTGAAAAGGCTCAGAAATTGGAAGCAAGAAGTACCTGTGAAAGTGGGGATGCAGCTGAGGCAGATGTAGGATTTATTAATAGTCTCTTCAAGAAGCAGTTCCCTCCTGGCAGGAGACTGAAGACTTACTCTCTAGAGAGGATGTATCAGAAAGATCCTAGACTGAACATGTCAGGCACTACTGAGAGCAGGAATACCCTACTGAAAACAGGGAGAATTACTAAAAGCGGACATCCTGAAGGACGAGAATCCCAACCTCCTAGCCTACCTTGGCTCCCAGGACACTGACAGCCAAGCTTTAGGCCCCTAGGCTAGAAACTGAATGATTCTGGTCCAGGGACTCAGCTCAACAGGAAAGACCTAAAGAAACTGATATTCAGGCATCCTCTAATGAAATGGCCCAGCCAAATCTTAGTAATACCTAGCAGTCAACAAGTCCTACACATGCACATAGACCTTTCATTAGCTGCTTCTTGCTTCTCTCTTAGACTTGTTTATCTGAAATTCAGATTTAACTGAGTGTTACATACCTTATCTGAGAACCCTATCCTCTCTTAAATAAGAATAAACATCCAAAGTCACCAGACATTTCAGGAAAGCTTCAGCATGAAAGAAAGTGACTAAAACATACTAATGGAGGAAAAGAAACATGAAGATTAAAAATGCAAAAAAAAATTTTTTCAAAAATAGTACCATCTGTTTTCTCAAAAAGTTAAGAAAGAACACTGTGTCTTTGAAATAAGAAAAGTTTGTTATAAAAGAATGTTCAAAAAGCATAAGAGAACTATTGTTACTTAAAGCTATGAGAGCAGAAATGAAAAATCCAATAGAAAAAGAAAACATAGGAAATGCAGGAAAGGAAATGATAAAAGAAATAATTCAAGAAAACTTCCCCAAACTGAGGGAATGAGTTTCTGCATAGAAAGCACCCTCTCAGCACAAAGGATGATAAAATGCTTTGGGTATGGGAAAAAGAAAAAGGAAGGAAGGAAGGAAGGAAGGAAGGAAGGAAGGAAGGAAGGAAGGAAGGAAGGAAGGAAGGAAGGAAGTTGAGCTGGGATATATGTCTATTTTAGTTCTAGGACATGAAAGGTGTTCGATAATTATTGAGCAATTTGTTTATAGTCTCTCTAGTCTAGAATTAATACAGGAGTTTAATAAGTTGATCAAACCTTAAGAAATGAGGTCTTATAATAATAATGACACACATGAATAAGTACAATGTAGTGAAAAGAACTCTAGCTCAGAAACAAGAGACATACATCCGAGTCTTATTTCTGCCTCTGTATGATCTTAGATCCATCACTTCATGTCTCTGGACCCTAGTTTTATCATCTGCAAACTTAGATTAGGTTACAAAGTTGAATAATTCTATTTAATTAAGCAGTCATGAA
The DNA here is from genome assembly GCA_963574885.1 of Lepilemur ruficaudatus. Lineage (NCBI taxonomy): Eukaryota > Metazoa > Chordata > Mammalia > Primates > Lepilemuridae > Lepilemur > Lepilemur ruficaudatus. The sequence goes on along the minus strand of CAUYRT010056908.1, from coordinate 30,208 downwards.
ATACGGATTATGTAACTGAGTACATAATTCAAGCAATTTTAAAAGTTCATATTTCAATAATACTTGTTAAATATACCAATCTCCTTTTTCTTGGACTGCATTTCCTCCTTTTTTTCTTGGATATTACACATCATTTTATTTTTACATAATAATAAATTCACATTTCCGTAACACTCCATGGATTTCATTCATTCACTCTTTCCCAGATTTTGTAATTGATGCCATTTACAGGTGCAAGGTATACAGCTGTGAATTATGCAGTCATGGTACTTGCCCATGGAACATTCATTTTAGGAGAGAAGCTAGTTAATAAACAAAATTATAAATACATACATACTTTCTATGCAGAATAAGAGCTATGAAGGAAAATAACATTCTATAAAATAAAATAATAAATGGAATTATTTTTAGAGTTGGTGGGTAGCGAAAGAATTCCTGAGAATGTGGTCTTTAAAAAGAGGATAAGTAAGAATTAAGCATGTGAATAGTAGGAGGAAGAGCTTACAAAGAGGAAAAATACATACACAGGCCTTGGGGGGCGGCGGAGAATGGAGCATTTAAGAAAACGAAAGTTGGCCGGTGTGAAAGTGTGAGACTCTCCAGAGGGAGAATGGTGTGAGATGAGGCTGACCAGGAGGCAGAGGCTACGTTATGCTGGGTCTTTGAATCATTAAAAAGAGGTTGGATTTTATTTTAAGGGCAATAGGAAGACGTTAAATTACTTTACTCGTTGGAGTGACCTCATCTAATTTACAACATGTGATCACTCTTGTCGCTACTTTATCTTTCTGGATCTTTGATGCTGCACTTTCGGATCAGTAGCGTAGACATAATACAGCTCGTTGCTGAGAAAATGAATGAAGCACAGCAAGGAGAAGTGGCTGCCTTGAACAGGTCGAACGGCTGGTTACTATGTAGCAGACCCAGAGGAAGATCTTGGGTTTCCCAAATTCAATCACTTAGTATATTGCTTGGCACACGATAGGAACTCAACAAATATTTGTTAAACAAACATACCCCACACTGGGCATTTTAGCTACTGAGATCCGCGTGTCTTCTGGTAAAGAAAAACGTCTATGCGTAAATCAGCCACCAGGGGGAGTGTACACTTCCCCCATGTAATAGAAACATTGACCTTGGCAAAGACAACTGGCAGGAAAAAAAAAATCTTTAACTGAACAAAGTGCTTTCTCCAGTTTATACCAAAAAAGATTTCATGAAATGGAATTGGCAACAGCACAACAGATCCTTTGTTATGTGTCTGAGCCGGCCATCTGTCCGTGAGACTCAGCTACGGACAGCCTCCTGACTTAGAGTCCTCCTGACTCTGTTAAAAAAAAAAAAAAAAAAAATGGTTTCTCCAAAGCAAAGTGTAATGAAATGGAAGTAGCAATATTTCCTGACACAATTCAAACTGTACGTGCTGAACAAAAGACTTCTTATTTTTTCCACTCAACCTTGCTGTTTTGAATTTCCTTGAACTTGCTTCAAAATAAAGTTTGGAAAGAAGAGAACTTTGCCTGTGGCACAGAAACGGTCCAAGATGGCTGGAGGAATCGACCTACTGAAGAGAGCTCCAGGCACCCAAAGTGAGATAGGACGGCTTGTTTCCATCCTGCAGCCAGGCAAGGGTACACACCAATGTGTCTGGAAATGAAAACAAAACACACATACACACACACCATAAAAAAAAAAAAAATGCGTTAAAAAGGTTGGATCCTGCCTGCCAACCACATTTTTTCCATTTAACAAAGGTCGAATTTTGTCAACAACCAATTGTTTGACAAAATTTTGTTTTCTTTGCTTTCAGCCAACACATGCGCTAGACACAGGTTTGCTCTACATATGTTGTCAGATTTCATCTGAGTTGAGGGAGAGAGGAAAGTTTCCAGAAGGAGTCTGTAAATATAAATCAATTATCTGTAATCAATCCATGATGACTGATTGGTCAGGACTAGCTTGAATCCAGTAGGAGGAACAAACGAGATATTGACAATGGTCCCTATACCAAATAATGAAATGGGTTTTTTGTTGTTGTCGCTGTCATTGTTGTTAGTTGTTGAGGATATTTTCCAAATATTTGTTTTTCTTTATTTTGGAGATCCAACATCCAAATAGTTGACTGGGTTAGTTTTTCTTTTCTGAATGTATAGCATTATGAAAAAAAACATGCAAAGACCAGCAAGGGACCCTCTTAAGGTTCTGAAGTCAATCATATCACCTTCTGTTATTTGTCTTTCCCTAAATCCTCTCACAGGCAGAATGCAGGAGAAGAGAGTTGGGTGTTTGGAAAGAGTATATGAGATTTTTGTGCTTGGTACCTGGGATGTCTCACTACTACAAAGCTTTGACTATTGGGGTTATTTTCTTTTATAAGCACTAATTCCATAATATCATGGCCTAGGAGCTTTTTGTGTACATGACTGTGAAATACGTGTTTCCTATTTTCACTAAGTTATTTAAATAAGAATGCATGATCACTGAAAAAACGTTGGTGAAAGTAGTCATCTTTGGGCAGATATGAGTATGTTTTGAGTATGTTTATGTGAGGTGATTAGTTTTATCAGTATTTTCCAGTCATTAATTAAAATAAAAAATAAAAGAAAAAAAATCAAACCTTCCTAAAACATAAGAAGCAGATTATAAATTTTTTAAAGATGTAATGATTATTTTATTCGACATTCAACAAACATAAAATGGGGCCTACTATGCAAAAGATACTGCCTCTAGGTACTATGCAAGATGCTAAGGAGGCCTATGACATACTCTTTTTCTTTAAAGGTTTTACAAACTGGAGGAGATAGAAGTAGAGAAATTAAGCTCTCAAAATACAGAATATTAAGAAAATAATGGTCAGGGTCACAAGGAAGCTCAAACTAAGTTTTGTATGGCTCAGAGAAGGAATAAATTCCATTGCATTTCAGCAAGAGTATTCTTGGGGGAGTTGGGCAAAAGAAATAATAAAAACAAAGAGACATAAATTGGAAATCATGGGGCATACCTGGGGAATTTTGAGTCATATCATTTGACTAGAAAAAAAGTTAATTTTGAGACAAACTGAGAATAAAGCCTGCAAAGATCTTTTAGGGCCTTGAATGACATTTTAAAGAGTGTGAACTTCATTGAGCTGAGAGATGAAACCATGAAAGATTTTCATCAGAAGTGAGCTTTGAGAAGATCAATTTGTCTGAGCTGTGTAAAACAACTTTAAAAGGAGAAAACAAAATCAAGAAAACAATCACTTAACAGGCTGTCCCTAGAGTCCAAGCAAGAAGAGAAAGTATACATTTGGGTAATAACAACTGCAATGGAAAGGAAGGAGTAAAGCCAAGAGACAATGCAGAAAACCACCAAAAATAACCCATAAAAAGTGAGTTAAATAAATGAGATGAAGCAGGGCAAAGACGCAAAGGTTTTTAGTTTGCATGACTAAGGTGTTTGTACTATTTACAAAAATAAAGAGGCCCAAGGCTGAATCTGTTTCCAAGAGAAGAGAGTGAGTTGGGTATCCAGCACTCTGGGTTGAGGGGCCCGGAAAGTCCAGCAGGAAGAATCCTGGGACTGGGACCCAGGAGAAAGAGAGTTCTGGAGGAAAGGTTTGGCAGTCACTTGTAGAAACCATGGCCTTGGCTGAGATAGAGGGGAGGTGGGTGGGGGAGACAGATAGTGGTGGAGGGGTAGAGAAAAAATAAAGGAAGGAAGAGGAATCCCAGGAATGCTTTTCTTTCTCTGCCAAGGAGGAGCCATTTAGGAAACTTGAGAAAAACATCCCCTGGTTGCAGGATAACAATTACTATTCTGGTGTAGCAGGGAGCATTTCAAGAAGAAAGGGGATGCCAACAGGGTCCTATGCCTTGGAGTAAGAGAAAGGTAAGAGTAAGACTGAGAGAGAAAGAAAAAACTGGCTCTGAAGATTTGAGGGGCAATGGTGAAATAATGATGTCACCAATTATTAAGACTGTTTCAATAAAGTCGTTTGAGCACAAGTCAGGAACGAGAGGGGTGGAGACAAGAGAGCCAGCTGGTGCAGGCTACCCACTCTGTGATGAGGAAGGAAAAGGAAGGGGATGCGCCCACTTAAGGGTGTTACGGGGGCATTTGTGTAGACTTTACATGCTGGGAACGATGCGGCCCTTCTTCCCCAAAGAGGAAAGGATGAGATTGAAATCATCCAGGAGAGGAGGCCGTTGGGTGATCTTCAGCCTACCCTTCAACTTGGCAAGGAAGACAAATCCTTCCTCAGAGGCCAGAGGAAAGGGAGAGAGAGTGGATAAGAACAAAGGGACATTTTGAGGTGGAGAGGAACAGTGAGCGGGGAAGATGGATATTCCCAGTGAGGTGGGTGAGCCCGTGACATTTCAGAGAGCCAGGTGGAGAAGGTGGGTCTGAGGGTCTGAGGGTCTGAGAATCACAGCGATGCTTTAAAGCCACCCCTAGCCTGGGGTCAGGGAACACAATGGGAGTTACAAATGAGGCATTAAAGAGCAGCAACATTTTCTCTCTCTGTCTCTCTGGACTCCTGGCCCCTCATGCTCCTGTGGGCCTTGACTTTCAGATCTGTAACTGCCCAGCTAGACCTCAAAGCCACAGGGTTGGAATTCCGAGGTTGGTAATTCCCGGCATCAAGACCATGCCACCTAAGATCGCTGGTAGAGGCTTTTCCAGGCCCCTCCTGCAGGAAAAGAGGCGCCAAAGAACAAGGCAAAGAAGTATCACTGAGAAACAGGCTTGGCCCCTAGCCATCTTTTTACTATTCACTGCACTAAAATGTCAGAATCAGGGAAGTGCTTGACCTCGTTTCTTGGGAAGAGTGAGGCGCGTATCAAAATACATAAATCCTAAAAAGCTAATTTTGAAGGGCAGAGTCCTAATAATTTGTATTTTGATAGCTTTTAAATATTTTTAAAGTGGGTGCTTCCAGGGGTAAGGTAAATAGTTTCATTTTGTGGGACGTTTGATTAAATTCCAAACATATCAATGTTCTGGGGTGTGCCTAGTGACTCTGATACCTCTCTTGGCAGGTTTGCCAAGAAAGTGCAAACGTGAGAAGAGTTCCAACAAAACAAGGAAACCATTCTCCCAGTAGCAGGTTGCAGAGCTGTGCAAGGGAGAAATGCTCAGACTTTTGTCTCCCCAGCGAAGAGGAGATTAGAATTAGAATGGAATAAATTAGCGATGTGGGCCAGAGCTGTTACTATGTAACAATAACACTTTGTGCTCCATTCAAAGAACTACAAGCCCTTGGACAAGCCCAGAGCTCTCACTTTCTCTCTGGACTCCACCAAGGCACTTGCTAAGCACATCCCAGGTCCAGAGAGAAGCTGCCTCCCGCTCACTCACCACGGCTCACTCCGCTGCTTCCCAACCAGCCCTCACCTTCCTTCCCTTTCGGCCCACCTCTGCCCACCTCCTATCACTGAGAAACCCACTTTCGACCTGCTTTTGCCTAGAAGGAAACAAAACTGTACTGAGCACACACCAAGACATTTGCTTATTGAGATCATTATGGGATCCTCAAAAAAATCGTGTAGGCAAGTGATATTCACATCATGGCCAAAATATTTAACAGTAAGTTTAGCACAGCCATCAATCCACCAGAAACTGTATTGAAGGTGAACTGGAGCACAGTAGACTCACCACCTGTGCCAGGAATTGCTTCTTATTTGCTGGACTGTGGAAAGGTCCAGGGATTCCAGGATAGGTTGGGGCCCGAATGCCCAGAGGAGTAGGGATGGAAGACACTTGGATGGCAGTAACTTATCCCAACTGGGACATAATTATTTCAATGTTTCACCACCCAGTACTGCTGAATCTTAGCCCTTCTTCTCTCCATATTATAGATAAAAACAGGGCCACGGAGGTTTTAAGTAACTCATCCAAGGCCACCCACTGAGTGCGGGGATTGGGGCCCAGTGACTCCACAGCAAGGCCTTTTCAATACCTCTTTTCCTTCATCCATCTCTCTCTGTTTAGAGATGAGAATGCACAGTAGTCTGCAGAGGGCATGCAAGGGCACCTGGAGACTCCAGGAAAACTAAATCTGCATCTATACTCTCTGCTGTGGGCCCATTAAAAATTTTCTCCATAGTCGCAAGGTCAGGGTAGGTGACTGAAAAGAAAGCCTATTGTGTCCTACTTTCCCCTGAAGGAGGCAAGAACCTTGCTCATTTTGTTCTTCACGATGTCCTCAGAGTCCAGCACGTGATTGATTCTTAATACAATTTTGTTGAATGAATGAATGAGTGGAAAATAATTTCTTCCACGTTTATAGTGCTTCATATTTTTGTAAAGTGTCTTTTATACCTTATCGCATTGGACTCTCAAAGAGTTCAGCAGGATTTTAGGGGAAACACTGTTATTTCAGTTTACAGATGAACAAGCCCAGATGCAGAGACACAAAAAGCACACAGGTGATTTTTCTGGCATTACAACACTAACGGTGGTGGTGCCAGTATTGGGTCCTACCATCTCTTTCTCCCACATGGTGGTATCTCCTAAATATGAATAAAAGTTAACACAATTTGAAAATCAAAGCAACTTAAAATTTACAACCTGTAATATGCGCAGCGATGCAGTGAAGGAGTGATGACAGGCAGGAGACTTGGGACTGGTTCCTGCTTCTGTTTACCCCAATCCCAGCCCCAGTTCAGCAGACCCTAGTGGTCCCTCACTCCCTCCAGGGCTCAACCACATCCTCTCTTTGCAGTTGTGGATTCCCCTAGGGAATTATTCTTTTTTTTTTTTTTTTTTGAAACAGATTCTCACTCTGTTGCTGTTGCCTGGGCTAGAGTGCCATGGCATCAGGGTAGCTCACAGCAATCTCAAACTCCTGGCCTCAAGCAATTCTTCTGCCTCAGCCTCCCAAGTAGCTGGGACTACAGGCACGTGCCACCAAGCCCGGCTGATTTTTTCTATATATTTTTAGTTGTCCAATTAATTTCTCTCTATTATTGGTAGAGACGGGGTCTCGCTCTTGCTCAGGCTGGTTTCGAACTCCTGACCTTGAGCGACCCACCGGCCTCGGCCTCCCAGAGTGCTAGGATTACAGGGGTGAGCCACCGCGCCCGGCCCCCTAGGGAATTATTCTTGTGGCTTATACCAGCTGGCACCGGTGTCCTCCTTTGCTCACCACCCTCACTAAATATGCCATTTAATGGAAAGAAAGGACTACATCCATCTATCTATTAAAAACTATAGAGAATACCTCCTCACCAGTTCCCTCCCTGAAGCCTCCAGAGGGTGAGGGAATTAGGTGGCTTTATGCGGTTGCCTTCTTCTTTTTCCTCTTTTTACCTAAAGTTTCCAAAATGTGGTTTCTAGACCAGCAGCATTAAGATGACCTGGGACCTTGTCAGAAATGCAAATTCCAGAGTCCCAAACCTACTGGAGTTAGAGGTTGTGGGGATAGAGTTGGGCAATCTGTGTTTTGAAAGTCTTGAAGGTGATTCTGGTCAATGCCAAAGTTGGAGGATTACTGTCTTACTACTTTCTATTCTTTTTTTTCTTTCCTACCTGAGCCTGGGAGTCACTTTCTGTTGCCGGGGGTCTTCCAGGGAACCCTCTGTTCACTCAATTCTCTAACCCTGCCTTTTGCTGTATGAGAGCCTGTAGTATAGTCTGGTTAATGACGATTTTAATTTACTTCCATGAAATAAGGGCTGGACTAGACAATCTGTTGAGAATTTTTTTTTTTCAAATCTAGAAGCTCTGATTCTTCAGGGAAGCTGCAATGAAGCAGATGGCCTTAAGGAGGGCAAAGGAGGACTTCTGCCTAGTGAGCTTCCTTTTGCTGTAGGCCCCAGGGCTGGAGTGAAGTGAGGACACAGGCCAGTTGCCAACCCTTGGTTACAGCCCCAGGAGATCTTTGATGTTCTCCCCCTTGCCGTCTGGGGTCCCTGTTTTCAAGAATTTATCAGAGTGACCCAGACTTAGCAAACTTGCTCTATGTACCTTGGACAAAATAACTGCTGAGTCAATCCTGTGAGAAATCTTGGATTGTCAGCCTAAAAACCTGTTTATAGCTGACATCCTCTGGCAAATTGCTATCAGATGCAAAAAATAGCATCATCAATTTGGCACATACAGGATCATTCACAGTATTTGCATTAGATAGGTAGTCAATGCAAGAGCAAACCACAAATACAAAAAAGAAATAATCCGGTTTCTGCTTCCCTAACTCCCTCCCCTCTACCCTTGCTTGTTTTTTTCCAAATCTCTACCCCTGAAAAGATGACATGAGGTCTCAAAAGGAAGACAACTTCTCCACACTCTGGAAATTCTGACAGAGTTAAGAAAGAAAGAATCTAATGCCTGTTAAATTGCCAGGTTCTGATAGGCTTTCCCTGTTTAAGTGTCCACAGTCTACTGCTCTTTGATACATCCTGCCAACCACAAAAATTGTTTAACTCCTTACTTTTGTATCTTTACTTTCCTCTCTCACCTGGGTTCTTCAAGTTACAAAAGCACAGTAAGTGGACGGAGAGATGATTGAGTAGGATAAGACAAAAATGCTACAGTCTCCACTGAAGACAACAGGCCAAGGTCCTGGGACTGCAGTCACGAGACACGGTTCCTGCCAGGGCTTTGCCTTTGGTGACATGCTGGGAGATTGTGGCAGGTGACTCCTCTCCTGCAGGTCACTGCAAAACAAGGGGCTCGATCAAAACAGATTTCTACATTCTACATTGTTTTCCAACTCTTTGATATTGTGACTAAGCAGTTATGAGACAGTTATATCCTACATGTGGGTTTTAACACCCTTGCCTGAAAACCCAGGTTTGGGAACAGCAGGTAGACTTCAACTGTTTGCCAATTTGCTCCATTGGTGTCGACTGTCTGGAATATGGGAAAGGGTATCTCGATTGACTAACAGGTCTGCCATGGGTGTGATAGTAAGAAATTCCCAGAGCCTTGTTTATTTCTTTCATAGCTCTTTCACCCTAGTAATCATTTTATGTCCATGTCTGTTGAAAATCTTGGCTGCCTAAAATAGACATGCCATCCTATCACAGAGCCTGGTGCATAATACAGAGCCTGTTACTTGATAGGTGCTCAATAGTTTTTGAATAAATGAATGAGTCTAAGTAGCTTCAGAGCATGTCTAGAGCATTTTGCCAACAGCAGTAGGGGACTACACTAGCACTGGACACAAATACAGAGAATAGGCTCATTCCATTTGCCCTCTAAGGGTCATTGTTAACTCTGATTCTTATTTTCTCTAACACTGACATCAGACCTTTGACTTGATGGGAGAAAGGGCAGTGGTGGTAAGAGGAGGAATTTTACTGGAATTCAAGGAACACCTCTTTTAAATATTACTTCCTTTCTATTTTCACTGAGAGTTTGAATGGGGGCAATTAGCTTGAGAAAACAGATTCAAAAGGGAGTCCAGCTTCTCCTTATTGCTCTGATTTTCCAACCACCAGGTGAAATTTTCATTAAGTCTTGAAGCCCTCATTCTGCTCCCCTTTACTCTTCATTTGTGTTGGAGGGTGCATATTGTTATAGTTGGGTATTAGGCTTTACGTAAGGCTGGGAGAGAGGAAGGCTTTCTTGGTAAGATTGGCTCTGTGGCTTGGCAGTCACACAATAAAATGACTTTATCCCAAAACCAGATGTTCAAGTTGTTTTAATAATATCTTATGATCCCTCCTCTAAATAAAACAAAAACTCACTGTATCAGAATGTTCTCCAGGATTAAAAGTTTGAACTTTTCTATCTGGTTTTACCCACCAGAGGGTAGCACCAAGATGAATTTGGAATACATCCCTGGCAAAACTCAGACATAATTTTGGATAATTTGCTCTGGATTCTGTGTAAAAGTACCTGAGGTCACCAAGATAGGTCCCTAAATGCCTCATAAAGTTTCTAGGAAGACGCTGGTCTCCATTTGTTCTCAGGAATAATGTTGGGACACTGAGTAAATCCTTATAAAGTGGCACTGATTAACATTCTCCTTGCATAATCAGTTTACCTAGAAGCTTCATGTGAGCTTTTCCAGTGTATGTGAAGTTGGATTCAATGATTGTTGAGGTCTCTTTAACTAAATGATTCTAAGATTTTTGCAAGAGTAACTTATTGACTTGTCCAGATTTGTTCAAATCTGCATTCAATTGACCTGCTATAATCAGTAGCTATTGACTCAGGGTAAATACCCTGAGAGTCAAAGGATGACCCACTTGAAACCTTGGGAAGATTGGGGGTTTTCTCTTGGGCCCAGGGACCCTTTAGTTCAATTTTAAATTTCCCCAAAGCACCCCGTAATTTTCTCCCATAGCAATATTGAGATTGTAATTAGATAATTCTGATTAATGTCTAGACCCCCAACAGTAGACTGTAAGCCTCTTATGAATAGCAACAGTGAATATTTTCTCATCCTGGTATCCTGAGCCCCCAGAAGAATGTTTAACACAGATAGGTCCTCCTTTAATAAGCATGTATTGAAAGACTGAATAAATGAGTGGATGAAAATAATAAATAAATATGTCAATTAACATTCTTATGGTAAGTCTCTTGAAAAGTTGGGAGTAAAATTGCAATTTTTTTTCCTTAACTAATTAATTAAACAAATTATTTCTTGAGCACTGAATGCTAGGCAATGAGGGATGAAAACTGTCTGTTCTTAAGGAACTAACACACTTATGGGGGAAGCAGACAAGAATCTAAATGGTTACAGTTGAGGTCACATGAAAAAGAAGAGCAAAAGGTTTTATGGAATTTCAGAAAGCAAAATCTGGCTTAGTCTGGAAGAGATCAGGGATGACATCTTAGAGAGGGTGATGCCCAGTCTTGAAGGGCAGCTGAGGGAAACTCAGTCCAAGGAATGTCTCCTCAAGCAACAGGTCTTCGACATGAGAAGAGAAACATGTTTATCTCTCCATGTGCATAAATCTCCTGTAGAGTCAATAGCCAAATGGAGGCTGTAACATAGCAGAGAAGTTAAGAATGTAGTCTCTGGAGCAGATAGCCTGAGCAGGAATTCTGCTTCTATCCCATCCATAAGCTATGCGAACTAAAATCATTTCAACTCCTTGCATCTCCATGTCTTTATTTTAGAATGAGAATAATAGTACTACCAGCTTCATGGGATTGCATGAGGAATACATGAAATGAAATAAGCAAAGCACTCAGAATAAACCTTGGATACATGGGAAGACTCAAGAAACATTAGTTATTATTATCATCATTGTCATCGTTATTGAGTACTTCCTATCTGAAAAATACTGAGGGCATGGTTTGGGGACAACAGGAAAGGGAATAATGAGTTAGGGAAGGACCATGCTGAGTTAACATTTAAAAAGAAAAAACACAACTGTGTCTAAATAATGACCACTATTTTTGACCCACCCACTGATCTCCTGTGGGATAGTTCCAAGTTCATTGATTGTCTGAAGAATGAAATTGGAAATCCATAGGTCTCATCACGTCACTTTCAAATGTGCCTCCTCACTTCCTAGAACAGCTTGGGAAATTAAATCATCAACATTGTCATTATTATTATCATCTTTCTCATTGTATTTATAAATATGTGAAGACTAATCAACCTTTCCAAACTAAATGTTGATTGTCAAATTCATTTAGTCAACCTTTACCAAGCACCTTCCATAGACATGGGGTCAAAGATGACTATGACATGATCCCTACCTGTACAGCTCAGAGCCTTATGAAGCAGGCAGATGTGTGCAGAGAAAATTAGAATATAATGAATGTGTTGAGTGCCAAAGGAGAAGTCTTCACAAAAGCTTAGAGAAGACAGTAACATGTATGAAAAGTCTCCACAGAAGATAAGTAGGAATATGGCGAACAAAGAAAGTCAAGGAATCAACCTGCTTTACCTTCTGGGCTTAGGAAAATACCTTATACATAAATGAGCTCAATAAATAGCTATAAAAGTATTGAATAGAAAAATAAAGAGGCTAGCTGTTTTGCACTGCCCCTTTCTTCTCTACCCCCTCCCAATTACATCTTCTCATACACTCTCTTCTACCCCAGGGGGAACCTCCATTTCATGACTCATCCCTTTCGCTGCCTAGTCTCTTGTAAACCTCTCAAAAGCCTCCTCCGTGATTGCTCAACAAACACAGGTGTCCTGGTTAAAGCATACAGCATTTAAGTTATGGGTAAAGACTGACACAAATGAGCATTTCTCACTTATTTTCCACTGGAGCATGTGAAGTGCCGAATCGTGGGAGAACAACATGTGCTGTGTGGTCATGTAATGACCATGCCATGTCCCCCCTGGCTTTTCCCATGAACAACTCAGCAGAGAAGAGTTTCAGGTCTGCTGAGTTTCATATCTACATACACAAACACCAAGCATGATCTCCCACTAGTGCCAAGAGAGCTGAATACAACACGCCCTGTGTCTCCTCGCCACCTCATCAGAGAGAAAGGAGACCCTACAGGAGTCTAGGGAAATGGGACCCCTCAGCCCCCCAACAGCTGCAGGCAATGCAGTGCTTCACTCAGGGCCAGTCCCTGCATCCTGTCCAATCCACCCTTCCACTGTGCGTCAGCTGCACCTCCACCCCCTCCTTTCTGCACCCAGATTTAATTCTCAGTACTGGACAGCCAGCAGTCTAAAAGGTCTTCCAAATAAAATCACAGTTCCTTCTCTTTTCATCCCCAGAGCATGGTGTGTCCAAACCATGTGCAAACTTCACTCCTCATAAATCAATTGTTTAATTGACAGAAGAGGGGATTTTATTTAGAGACTCACAAAACTTGAAAATTCATGTGACCCCTCTCCAAATTCTTTGATGGTCTATTGTTTTCCCAGGAACTCTGCAACTCCCACAGTCTAGAGGAGGATCGAGTGCCTGCCCTCCAATTCTCTCCCCATTTCTCTAGTGTGAGCAGACGAGAAGATCATCTGGGATTTGCGGTGAAGTATAATCTGTGTGGCCTCCTTGCATGAGGATGAGATGGAATGTTTGGATGAAGAGCTTTTTTCTTGTCCATAGATTGCCCACAATGCTATGCAGAGAACTCTCCAAGTTTTAGAGAAGAAGGAAAGAAACAAAGAAAGAAAGAAAGAAAGAAAGAAAGAAAGAAAGAAAGAAAGAAAGAAAGAAAGAAAAGAAAAAGAGAAAAATGGAACTTTCAAATAGTTGACAAGGCATTTTAGAAAGTTCTAGGGGGAATAGAAAGTGGTAAGATTACAGACAGAGAAAGAGAGAGAGCAAAAGAATTGAAGCAGAAGGAAAAATAGGAGGATAAAAACAATAATGAGAGGAGGTTTATGTCCAGAAGTTTCTCCCTGTGAGCAGATCAGCCACTTAAATGCAATTCTAAGTTCAGAGAGTGGTATTGAAAATCTGTGCACTGATTCCCAGAGGGTCTATCAGAATATCATGGAGCAAGTGGGCATCTAAGAAGGAGGAATCAGGGAAAGCCCTGCCTTACAATCAGAAGAGAAGGGTTGTAGTCTCAGCTCTGTTGACAGAGCAAGTGATCTCAGGCATGTCTTCACCTCTCTGGCCTCAGTTGCATATTTTATATGCAAGTCCAAGTTCAACTTCATCTCACTACCTCTCCTGTGACCACTGTGGTCTTCATGACCATAATATTCCTCCTGGGGAATTACAACAGCATCAGAAAGAACTTGAAAGATTTTCTGGCTCAGGGTCCCCAATCTTGGACATACAGTAGAATCACCTTTTAAAAATACTAAGCATGAGGCCCTACTGCAGTCACAGTAAAGAGGCATCTCTGGAGGGTGGCCATGGGTATTATGTTTTTTAAAAGTCCTCTAAGTAATTCTAATGTGCCTACCAGAGCTGAGAATCACTACTCTAATCCAATCCCTGGAAGTCATTTATTCATGTATTCCAAAGATATTCTCGAGTGCCCACAGAGCACCAGCAACTATGCCGGGCATTTAGCAGTGAACTTGACACCCTTTTTACATTCAACTGGGGGGAGGCAGGCAATTCATAAACAAACCACATAGTTTCAGAAAGTGATATGTGCTTCAGAAAGTGTGTTCAGAAAGTGACAGGGTGATGTTATAGAAAATAACCAGAGGGGTGCCGGGATAGTTAGAGAAGTTTGCTTTAAGGAGATGACTTTGGAGCTGTGAATTTAATGATGAAGGAATCCTGCCCGAATAACTGGTTAAAAAGCATTCCCAGGCAGAGTAGTAGCAAGTTCAAAGGTCCTGTGGTACTTGGCTAAGAGACTGAAATGTCAGAATGGCTGGTACAAAGTCCCTCAGTAAAACAGAGATAGTGATTCCTGTCCTGAAATTATCACATTGTTATGTTTGAAATACATGTGAGGTATTAGGAAACATTTGGGAAAGAAAAGCCCAATAGAATGACACAGTTGTCTTGTTTTATTGCTATTACATCTTTTCAATGTAGTTCACTGGCCCAAACAGCAGATGACATCCCACTGACTTAGCTGTGGAACCCAATCACTGCACCATGATGCAATTGCAGATTCCAGGCCTGGACTTTTCTGGGAAGTCCTGGTTAGATTTTGTAGTGCTGCAGCTATGTTCCAGGAATTTTCTGTGATAAAATGCCGAGGAGGGTTTCTGTTTATTAATATCAGATTCCACTCTCCTTACGCAAGAGAGAAAGTTGAAAGTAAAAGTTGAAAGTCCTTAAAATGCATCAAAGGAAGATGAGCTATCATGCTGATGAGCTGGGTGATGGGCTACCCAGATGGCTTCCTCTGGAGCAATCTGGTTGCCTGCATTTTGCAACATTCCACAGCTTCACCCCAGAGATGGGAATAGACGAAGTCCAATCACATTATCACTTTCTACTATTTTCCCAGAAAGGTACTTAGGGAAAGGAGGTTAATTTTTTAAAAGAGAATATGGAATTTATTACATATTGAGTCTGAAAATAAACCCCACTAAATAGGGGCCCAGAGAGCTTGTTTTATCTCTCCAGGTGCCTCTAGGGCCTTCCCACCCCGACCCTAATAAAAACATCATTTTGCGTACACAATGGCTGGCAAAGACTAAAAAATGCTGGTCAGATGCTGTGAAGCAGATGGTAATGCCTTAACCAAATGGGTGTCGTGAGGCCTGAGTGACTTTTTCATCCTTGTCAAGGGGAGTGCTAACTTTCCCTCCTTTCATACAATACAGAAGCTTAATTTTTTAGCCAACTTTTTTTTGTTGATTTTTTATCATCTTTAATCACACAAGTAATGTATGCTTGCATTTTTCTTATTATAAAACTAAAATATTGCAGAGAAAGAAAAAACTCTCTGAATACTACCTTGATCCCCAGAAGTAAATACTATTAACAGACTGTTTCTATGCATTCATGTATATATACATATATTTATGCCGATGCCATGAAAAATGTTCAGAATTTTTTTTCTTTTTACATAAATAATATCATAATGAATGTCCTTAAAGAAGACTTCACAGGATGCTTACTGCAAACATTGTAAAGTAAAAGCTACATATATGGCCACCAGTAGGGGAATGAAAGAATACATTATAGTATATTCAAATTATGTGATCCTCTGCAGCTGTTTAGAAGAATGATGTAGCTCTAAACCACAGGTAAAGCTTCAAGAGACATTTCTGAGTGTATTAGCTAGGGTTCTCCAGAGAAACAGAATCAATAGGAGATATATATGTATATATACACACATATATGTGTGAAATAAACTATAATTATATATAAAAATTATGTACTTATATATAAATTATAATATACAATTGTATATAAACTATAAAATATAATGTATATGTAAATGAGATTTATTATAAGGAATTGGCTCATGCAATTATGGAGGCTGAGAAGTCCCATGATCTCTGGTCTGCATGCTGGAGATCTGGGAGAGCCGGGGGTGCAGTTAAAAGGCCTGGGAGCAAGACAGCCAATGTTGTGCATTCCAATCTCTGTCCGAAGGCCTGAGTACCAGAATCACTGCAGGCAAGAGATCACAGCTGCAGCTCAAGCAGTCAGGCAGAGAGTGAATTCAACTTCCCTCTGCCTTTTTGTTCCATTCAGGTCTTTAATGAATTAGATGATGCCCACCCACAGTGTGGAGGGACATCTGCTTTACTCAGCCCACCAATTCAAGTGATAATCTCTCCAGGAAGCACTTTCATGGTCACATCCAGAAATAATGTTTAACAAGCTATCTGGGCAACCCATAGCCCAGTCAAGTTGACACATAATATGAATTATCACGCTGAGTTTCTTTAAATTCTGTGGACTTGGTTTTTCTGTTCCCTTAGTCCTGTCTCAGGACTTGGGGAGGTGGGGCCAATACATGTAACAAATTGAGGCAGATGGGGGAGGAAACAGCAACAGGCTCCAGATCTTCTGAAAGTGGTACAATGGGAGACACAGAGTGAGACAGAAGGTTCAGTTTGGCAAGCCACACATGACATCCAAGGAAATATAGAAATCTTGCTGAGGTCCAGGCAAATTGGTAGCAATAAGGGGATAACAGGAGGAGGTGAGTTACAGGAGGTGGAGATTTCGATCTACTTCAACATGCTTACCAATGGGCAGCCCTGTTAGTGATAACTGAGTTCCAGGGACTAGGCTAAAATTAAAGATCAGGACTCCCAGTCTTTAGAGGGAGGCTAGTAAGAACAAGAGAAGGTTATCATCCATTGCTTTATTTATTTATTCATTCTTTCATTCATTATTCATTTGTCATTAGATATCTCCTATGGGTTAAGCACTGTTCTTAGCTGCAAATACAGGTCTTACTAAGAAACACACAGTTCCTACCATCATATAAACACACAAATGATATATTTTAAGAGACTGATAAATAGATAAGGGGTTAGAGAGGATCTAGGGCAGACTACATGACACAGCATTCAGGACAGGCCTTTTTGAGAAAGAGACATTGCAGAAGAGACCTAAATGAAGTGATGTCTACTACCAGGTAAACAAATCTAAGGGAAGAGTTTCCACAGAGAGAAAAAGGGAATGTTTAAAAATGAAGATACTGAAGTGGAGTTGAGAGGAGACAAATTACTTCAATTCATCTTGCTTCATTTATTTACTCACCTGCTACATATTTGTCAAGTGTGTAAAGCACTGGGCTAGGACTTGGCAAAATAATTATTAACAAGGTAGATAGGGTTCCTGCATTTAAAGGGCTTATATTCTATTTGGGGGAGAAAGAAATAATAAGCATAATGAACATCATGTGCAAAAGTCAAAGGCATGAAAGAGTTGCACATTTGAGAAATTGAAAGAAGTTCACTGTAGTTGGTGTCTTGTGGGGTGGGTCTGAGAGAGTAACACTAGAGATCAGAGAGGTTGGTGGGAGCAGAGTCTTACAGGATCTTATAAATCAGGACAGAAGTTTCCATTAATGGAAAGACATTGAAGGCTTCAAGCAAAAGATGGGGACAGGGATGACATGATCCAGTTGCATTTTAAAAAATGTGACATTTGTCAAATATGAGAATGGACTGGAGGGAAACAATATGGTAGCAGGAATATAAGTCAGGATACTATTGGAATAATCTTAGCAAGAGATGATGGTATGTGGACCACAGGAGAGCAATGGAGAAAAAAGAAGACAGCATATTTAAGAGATATCTCAGATGTGAAATCCAAAGCCTTGTTGATGGATTAGGGTAAGAGATGAAAAAGAGAGAGAGGAAGACAGGTTGATGTCCAAGTGGATGCTGGCCAGATGAACTGGGGGAATGGTTGTTCCATATCTAAGATGAGCAAATGGGTCCCTGGGCAGTCAGTTGGGGGGACTCAATTGACTTGCACATATCTTTTCTTTTCTTCTGAAATGGCTAACAAGCTATTAAGTAGCATACCACATATGTTGCTTAAATTAATTTTATTCTTTACTCAGGAGTAATACATTTACATGACTCAAAAAGCAAAATGGTGCAAGTCTCATTGAATAAGTTATGCATTGAGAAGTCTAGCTACTACCTGTGTCCCCATCTACTCTGTTACCCACACATCTCACCATTTTCAGATATCCACCTATATCAGGTTTGGATGTGCAAAAAACTTGGTGGCTTAAAACAGCTGTTTAATTAGCTTTGATTCTGTGGTGGGCTGAACAGTTCTTCTGATCTGAGTGTCTTGGCTGAACGTTGCTGAGTAAGTTCATGTGTCTGGAGTAGGTTGATCACTTGGCTGGAGGCTGGATGATTTAGATTGGTATGGTGGTTATACCACACACATTTAATTTAACTGCAAGTACATTTCTTAGAACTCCCTTCCTTATGTAATTCTGGATTAGGGCAGACAACACAAGCTATTTGCAAGGTGCTTGGAGGGTAGAAGTGAAGCAGCAGCCATGGTGCTTTGAACGTTGGTGCAGGGCCCAGGTACTGTTGCAGCGCCCAGGCACTGTTGCAGCTCAAGTATGTCATTGATCTGCTGGCTTACTCTTTTGCATGGAGCAGTGGCAAGACCAGTAATTCCTCCAGTTCCCATGGATCTCCTCCTCTAGCTTTCCTGAGTCCTGGGCCACATACATGCATACCTCCATGCCAAGAGGATTACATGCATTAGAAGACAGACATCAGTTCCAGTTTGTCCTCATTCTCTCTTGCTTTGTGCCCAACTTTTCTTTCTGACTACCTGCCTCACTTCGGTGATTTTACGATGCAAAAGCAACAATCAACCATAGACCAGCTCTCCTTTGTGGTCTCTGGTTAATGACTTTCAATTGTGCAAGGTGTAAGTCCTACATAATAAATCCCTTATTCCATATCACTCCGCAGTTGATAGGCTTCTGGCTAGGGTGGAGGCTGTAGGAGGTAGGGTAGGCAGCTGGGTTTTATGACTTTCATCTTCTATCAGGCTAGCCTGGGCTTCTTCACATGGTGGTCAGCAGGTTCCAAGAACAGCAAGAGGAGGCGATTCCTAAATTCTGCTTGTTTCAAATAAGCCAAAACAAATCGCATGGCCAAGAGACTGTGTGACGCATCACTATCCAAAGAGAGTGGATAAAGGGAGATGTGAACATACGAGGTGATTACTGCAAACAATATGTAACAGCAATGACACAGTAAAAGTTGCTGCCTAGACATTAGAACACCACACCAAAATGACCCAAGCTCGTGCCCAGAGATAGGAACTTAGAGGCATCTTCCCCCGCTAGCATACTGGGCTCCCTGCTTTTCCTGCTGTTTCCTTTAAATGAAGCATTCAGGCAATTGCCCGGGAACTGAAAGTGATTCACACACTGTTCCCTTATATATACTGCTAGTTACTATGCTTTCTCTTTCTCTGCCTGACTCTTCATTCCTGCCTCACGTAACAAATAGAGGGTGAGCATTACACCTGTGGGTTCATTTATCCTGTCTCTCCTGGTAATGATCTCCCGCACTATGTATTATGAGGTGGGAATTGTTATGGTGATGGGAGAGGATGTGGAATTAGAAGGTGACTGTGAAAGATTGTTCAATTTGTAAAGAAGCCCAACCTATGTACAATGGGATCTGAGATGCCAAGAGGCAACCTGAGTTCAATGAAGTCTTCTAAGACTCAAGGAACACTGAATTCTCTCTTTGCTACATTTCCCAACCTGCTCCAAGAAGAGAATATATTAGCTAAGCAGAGTAGGTCACAGAAGTAGTAAAAGAGCCCAAGAACAAGGACTAAGCAGAAAACCCAACACAAAGTGCACGGTGGAAAATGAGACTCAGAACTATTTTTATTCAATTGAGGGTTTTAAGATGGAGTGAGCCAGGCTTCCTTTGACACAGCCACATTTCCTGGGCCTCTGTTTCATACTTACTCCATTATCTAGTATAGTAACAAAGTAATTACTGGTCTGGTGAGATTTTCATCTTGTGTGCTCTTATAGAGCAATGTTCCTTTCCTCCAAAGACACTTATCTCATATGTTTCTGGTGATTATCACCTGTTTCTCCTTAGTAGACTGAGAGTTGCATGAAAGCAGGGCCATGTCTGAACTTTGCTTCTAATCTTACCTAGCCAACTCACTGGTATCACCACAAAAGGGTCCAAACCAGAGTCCGTAGCTACATATGAACATGACCCACAGTGCATGGCTCCAGAAGTATATGAGTAGTGGAGGAAAAGCCAGGTTTTGAACTGCACAGAATCAGAAATTAGTCTGTTGAAACTTTTCCAATTGTCATACACATGAGACTGCGAGCAGAGGATTCAGTTCTCAAAGATGCTTACTTAAAGCATACTTGGAAATGTAGTCTGTATAATTGTAAATGCCAAGTGACTTTATTTATTTTCCTTTTTTAAATGGGAAAACAAATGAAATAAAATGTAGCATTATAATTGTGTTTGTAGGGCACAAATCTATATTGATACTGTAAACACAAAGTTTGATCAACAAAAAGACAATGTTTTTCTATTATTTTTGTAGAAAATGATATTATCAAACCATGGTCATTTGAAAAAGCAATCAAAGAATATGCAATCCAAACTGCAGTCAGAAAAAGTATTATATTAATGTGCCACACAATTGAAAATTTTATTTTGTGATATTTTCAGCCTATAAAAATCTATAATTTGCAATTTCTTTTTCTATAGTCATAATTTTTAGTCTTTTTATTAATAAGTCTCCCCCAAAGCCAAGATATGCTTATGGGCATGCCACAAGACCTTTCTGTGCATGTTTAGGTGGCAGACAGTTGTACAATTACTTTAAGAACATAGTCTCAGTTTAGAAAGTTTAATGTCAGGACAAAATCGTATTTCAAAAATCCCAAATTGTTTTAGGTTTAATTCTTTCTTTCTCCTTAGTTTGAGTATATTTCAGGTTGGAAAACTGCAGTGAGAAAGGGGAATATTTGTTGATTTCTTCTATGTATTTTCTACCTTATACCGTCCCCCACCCTATGTAGCCAGCAGTTCCTGACCTCTCCAAGGTCAGAAGGGAGTAGAAAAGAAAGGTCTTAATGGAACCTCAAAGCCTGGTTCCCTGTTCTCTGGGCCTGGCCCATTCTCTCTCCGTGGGAGTGTTTTGATGGACTTCCAGGAAGATCTGCATTGCTTCCTCCTTCCTAAGATCTCATGATCTAAGTAGATGTAGGCACATCTATTTTTTTGAGTGGCTGCTTCTTCACCTAAGGTGTTCACCTACAGATTCTTGCTACTGGGATCCCTCTACCTCAATCATCAGAAATGGCCTATCTCTGACTTTCTCTCCTGGTTAGCCCACATATAGCCCTTAGGAAATCACTTTGCACCCTTGGTCCCACATCCCCTGGGAATACAGTCCAATTCCAACAGAAGAATTTTCTCCTAACTCCAGCACCAAAGCATGGGACAGCTCTCCTTGTTTTACAGGTTTCCCATGCAGGGGTCAGACTATCTTCCCAACCACATAGTGGTTTCCTCAAAGTTTCCTCTCAATAGACTAGAAGTTAAGGAATAGAATGTCACCTGCCACTTCTCTCTTTCCACAGTCTGGCTGAGGGGTCAAAAATTTATTGACTAGTTCCTCAGGATCATTTCTTTTGTAAATATGCAATTGGCAATTTGGTACCTCTTTTTGGAATTTCTTATTGATTGTATTTTGGGGCCTGGTCATAACTTCAATTAACATCCTATTATAGCCTAAATTGCCTTTTATTCATTTCATGGTATGGGGCTCCTTTGTTCTTTGGACCCCTAAATTGACTAGCTGTAAAGAAAGACACAGTCTCTATAAAATGCTAGATATCATGTGTTCAAATTAGCTCACTCTTCCTCTTTTATTTGCTTATTTTTAATTCCTTTGGAAGGAACAAAATTGCAGAAATACCATACCAATGGACGGTCCTATACAAAATTAATTAGTTAATTCCTTTAACATGGAAGATGTACTGAGCATTTCTTTTGTGTGAAGTACTCTGCTAGGGCCAAAAAAATCAACCCACAACAAAGGTTGTATGAACAGAGGTTGTGTGAACTATCCTGTATCCATTTAGCATCCCTTCTTTTTTGCCTAAACTCTTCCTAAAACCCAGAGAAGCTAAAGGCCAGGCTGGCAGGAGGGTGCTGCTAATAACAAACACATCAATACCTTCCCTCAATGTAATATGAACCCTAAATAGATTGGAGGCTGTCCTCCTTATGTTCCCAAAAGATTTAGCCCTCGTAGCAGTTTTGGTCATCTCTTGCAGGTACTAGAGTCCATTGTGGTAGCCCTTCTGCCCAAGAGTGGACTCTATATATCCTACCAATGTGAATTCCCATTTTCCCGACACCCGAAACTTCTCCTCAATTTTCCACCTACCTTCTCATTTTGAAACTCATTATTTTCATTCAAATTAGCCCCACAAACTATATTATTTGATAACATTCTTCACAGTTCTTATTGCTAATGCAAGTTGGTGAATAATTCTGAAGTCCTAGAAAAAGAACTTTTTCTCTGTGGAGTTGAATTGGGCAAGGATCCTTTCAAGAGCCCTGTAAGAAGACAAAATCCTTTTCCTGAAGTGTTAACTTCCTCAGTTAAAACAGCCTCTGTTGACAGTTGGATCTCTCTCTCTCTCTCTCTCTCTCTCTCTCTCTCTCTCTCTCTCTCTCTATCTCTCTCTCTCTCTCTCTCTCTCTCTCTCTCTCTCTCTTGCCAATGCTCTGTGCTTTAGAAGGGTGGGGAGGTGAGGGGGAAGGGGGAAGAGTAAATTACTTTCCTGGAACTCAGGACAATATGAAGTGACCTTAGATGTCTCCTCCCAGACAATTCTGAGAAGAAGTTGCAGCTGCCATTTTAGTTTTCTTACAGGCAGTATCCTGTGTCTTAGTTGTTGTTGTTGTTTTAATAGCTTCAAGGAGTAAAATCAAATATATCTTCTTTTATGACCATGCCAGGTTCTACATTTTGCTAAGCACTAAAGTTTTTCTTAGGTCTTAAAACAAGTGTCAGGGGTTTTAATTCTATGAAAAAGAAAGAACTGGATGTTCCAAAGGCAGACCACACGGTCACCACTTAAAAGTACAAGTTTATAGCAAATGGCTGAATCTTTCTAGTAATGCTGAAATGATTTTGTATAAGTGTACTGTTTCCAAATATTTTTCAGGATTCATTTGGGAATGATTAAGCTAATGTTACATCTTTTCAGTGTTATGAAAAAGATGACTTTCAATCTGAGAGAGATTTCAGCAGATCGCTAAGGAAATAAAACCAACCTGGTCCTCTTTTCTCCCTGGTATGCAGAGGGAAAGGGCTTTTGTTATTAGGGCACCTCAGGACACGTTAGTTGTCTGCTATAGATCCAAAAGAATGAAGAACATGCACCCTAGGGAGCTCTCTGAGGAGTTTGGAACTGACTTTTAGTTAGAGCAGGGTATTGCTATCATGCCCACGACAACCTTGGAATTCTCAGAAGGCATGCCACCAATTTGCTCTGCAGTCCTAGCAAGGATATGCTCCACTGCATTACACAAATATACAAATGAACTCAAAAGGACTGATCAGGAGCATCTGGGAATAGGTCAGGAGAGGAATCTGCAAGGCATAGCTGGCCAACAGCTGAATGGGTGTTATGAGGACAGTGTGCTTATTGGGGGGAAATCTGCATGCATTTGGACAACCTCATGCTGACAGGGAGGTCTCCTGAATATTTACTGGATACATTCCCTTGAATGCTAGCCTGAAGCCATTGATACATGATGGAGAAAGACACAGTTCAACCAAGGTGTGTTGTAAGAGGAAAAAGCAAAACAGATGCAGATAGAACATGATTTATAAGTCTCTGGATTGGTGCCCTCATTGGTTCAAGGAGGGAAGGGGAAGAGCTGGAGATAAAGGTCCAGGATTGCTAGAAGACATTTATAGACTGGTCTTATTGACTATGTTAATGCAATTCCAAATTAATATGGCTGTATAAATCCTAAGGACGTGCTACTTTATGGACTCATATAAAGTGTGTGTGAAAGACAGCAAGAGCAAGAGTGTGAAGGAGGGAAGATTATGAGATTATGTTTAGCAGTGAAGCATGTAGGCAAATGGGTGAGATTATGGATTTCTAGAGGCCAAAAACTCTGAAGTCAAAATTCCTGGTTTCAAATCCTGATTCTGCTTTTTTTCAGATATAAAACCTTGAGCAAGTCACTTAATATTTCTATGCTTCAGTTTCCTCATAGTAGTGTTATATTAAATTAGTTAATCTTTGGAAAGCATTCAGAATGTCCCCAGCACATAAGTGCTCAATTAATATTATTTATTATTCTTCTAATTTTTATCATTATCATCATTGTTCTAAACATGAATTCTTTTAAAATCTGAAAACACATAATATTTGTCATGGTTGTTCAGAGAACCAGACCAATGGAATCAATAGGATGAACATATATAAAATATACGATATGTATTTTATGTGAGAGAGAGAGAGAAAAATTTATTATAAGGAATTGGCTCATGTGCTGATGGTTAGTTCACAAGGTCTAAGAACCGGAAGAGCCAATGATGCAGTTCCTATTCCAATTCTGGCAGGCTAGAGATCCAGGAAGAACCAATGCTTCAGTTCAAGTCCAAAATCCAGGGACAAATTCAATGTCCCAGTTTGAGGGCAATGAGCCAGGAAGAAATTTCTCTTACTCAGGGAAGGATCAGTCTTCTTGTTCTATTTAGTCCTTCAAACTGATTGGATGGGGCCCACCCACATTAGGGAGGGCTAGCTGCTTTACTCAGACTACCAATTTAAATGTTAATCTTATCCAAAACCAGCCTCACAGAAATACCCAGGATAATGTTTGCCCAAATATCTGGGTATCTTATGGCCCAGTCAAGTTGACACATAAAATTGGCCATTGCAAGTTAACCCTTTGTCAGCTTGGCACTCATCCACAATACCTTAATCCATACATACTTAATTTCCAAATAAAGATAATATTATGGCCATAATGCTAACTAGTTTGATACAACTATTCTATGTACAAATGCACTAACCCCTTCCCCAGAAGAAGAGGTAAAGTCCTGGTGCCTTGTGTAATGTTTACCATTCTTGTTGACATCCCATAACTGAAACACTATGATGTAAATTTAACAATACTTCAAAAGTACAATGTGGGGTTGATACATCTTATATTACACGACAAGGGGATAAAAAAAGTAAGAAAATGAAGATATTTGTGACACACACACATACTCATGACAAAATAAAAAGAAAATATGACTATGACAGTCCTAATTTCTGGAACTGGTCATGCTGTTGCAGTGCTATTTTTTAACTGTCTTCTTTCACTACCTATTCCTGCGTTCCCTTTACTTTAAGAAAGTACCGCAACTGGAGGTGGTTTTTACCTGGTAGTCTTATGCAAACCTTCATTCCAGAAGGGTCTGGGTCATTAGTAGTCTTGCTTGGATTGGGCTGTTGTATTTTCCATTGACCTTAATTGTAGGGCATGGTAATACTGAGAGATGTCCTAGGGATCTCTTGTGTTCCAGACACACTGTCTCACCACAAACGTAGAGCAGTACTCTGATTTCCCCTTGGTATTCAGGATCAGTCACTCCAGCAAACACCTCCCCTCTTCGCCTGTTGGTTCAGAGGCATGAGGAGTCCAAAGTGGCTGGGCGGCAGTTCAGTGGAATTCTAACAGTATCTCCCGGTGGAAGAATTCCTCCCTTTGCAGCCTTAAGACCTCTAGCTTAAGGAAGAAAAATTTTGCTAGTGCATCACTAGCGGTAACAGTGAGTATTGCTACTTCTATTTCCATCCACTGGTTCCTGGCCTCATGAATCTGGGCTGTGGGAGAAACAGCACTGTATATTGAACACTGATTTAGAGCATACACAACCTTCCAGAGAACCTTGTACCAGCCCTGCGTGGTATTACCACCTACCTGGCACTATAACTGAGTCTTCAAAAGGCTGTTCTACTATTCTATCAAGACATCTGCTTCAGGATCGGAAAGAACATAGTAAGACCAGTGAATTTCATGTGCATGACTTTATTTCCACACTTTCTTTTTCCTGTAAGGTGAGTTCCTTGATCAGAAGCAATGCTATGTAGAATACAATGAAGGTGGATAAGGCATTCTGTAAATCCACAGATGGTAGTATTGGCAGAAGCATTGCATGCAGGAAAGGCAAATCTGTATCCAGAGTAAGTATCTATTCCAGTATGAACAAAACGCTGCCCCT
Organism: Lepilemur ruficaudatus; assembly: GCA_963574885.1. NCBI lineage: Eukaryota > Metazoa > Chordata > Mammalia > Primates > Lepilemuridae > Lepilemur > Lepilemur ruficaudatus. Next base: position 4,169 of record CAUYRT010056908.1, on the reverse strand, counting down.
TCCATGATGGAAGTGGTCTAGGGTAATCAACTTGCCAACAGAGAGATGGCTGATCACCCCAGGGAACGGTGCCCACATTGAAGACCCAGTGTTGGTCTCTGCTGCTGGCAGATTGAGCACTTAGCAGTGACTATGGCCAGTTTGGCCTTGAAGAGTGGAAGTCCATATTGCTGAGCCCATATATAACCACCATCCCTGACGCCATGACCACTTTCTTCACGAGTTCAATGAGCAATTTAAGAGGTGCTGGGGAAAGAGAGTGACTGTTATCACAGAACAGTCACCCTATCCATTTGATTATTAAAATTCTCCTCTGCTGACATCACCCTTTGGTGAGAATTTACATGAAACGCAAATATCTTCACATTTTTTGCCCATTCAGAGAGCTTCATTCATATACTTCTTCCCAAAATTTCCTTGCCACCAATTTTCCAATATTCATTCCAAGTCCCTGAACTTCTAGCAAAATCATTTGCCACAGAACATGAATAGATACATAATCATGTCTGGACATTTCTCCTTCCAAGAAAAGCGATCAGCTTTAAAGTTCTGCCCACTGGAAGAATTTCCCTCCACTGCTGTTCCTCAGGGATGTCCCAAAAAGGGGTTGTAGTGCTGCAGCTGTCCACTTTTGGGTGGTAGCTGCATATTATAAACAACCATCTGTAAACCAGGCCCAAGTCTTTTTATCCTTTGTCAACAATTATAGGGAACTCCCCATAAGGTCATGGGTGCAGGCTGGGAGAGAAAAGTCATTCATGACCTGTCTTCTGCCATTGTGTCCAACCATTCCCTACCTACACAAGCCATCCCAATCTATTTACAATTCCTGTAACATACCATGCTATCTTCTCCTGTGTATCCTTTGTACACACTAGTTCTTCTGGCTGGAATTTCATCATTTGTTCACTTGAAAACTCTTGAGCATCCTTCAAGTCTCAGCTCAGGTGCCACCTCTTTAATGAAGTCTTTATGACTCTCTCATGCTGACTAAGCTCTTCTTTCTCCTTTGCTTCCATTTTTCTCATAATTATTTGTACATCTACAACCCCTGAGGGCAGGGATCTGACTGTACAATGCTCTCATTTATGGATTCAAAAAAAATTTCTTGAGCCAGACACTGTTCAAGGCATTGGGGACATAGCAGTGAACCAACCACACGAACCCTGCCCTCAGGATTCTTCCATTGTAGCAGCCCAGGTGGATCAACATTTTAATAACTGTTTGCTAAAAGAGTGACCATATGGAGCCATTCTCATTTCACTTTTGAAGCCTCCCATCAGGGCAGGCTGCTGGATCCTGGCAGTTTATCTAAGCGCTTTAGTTTCCCTCAGTCACAAGAAGAAACCCCAGCGAATCCTCAAGAGCATTTTCAATTTGGAAATCTCCTGGCCTAGTCAGGAGCTGAGATACTTACTTATCACTGACTGTGATAAGGGGTAATGACCCTAGTGGAGAGACACACCAAATACAGATGCTCCTCGACTTACAATGGGGTCATGTCCTGATAAAAACCATTGTAAGTTGAAAATGCATTTAATACCTAAGGAACATCATAGCTTAGCTTAGCCTACCTTAAACATGCTCAGAACACTTACATTAGCCTACAGTTGGGCAAAATCATCTAACACAGAAAGTCTGCTCTATATTAAAGTGCTGAAAATCTCATGTGATTTATTGAATACAGTACACTGTAAATACAGTATCGGTTGGGCAGTACCCTCATGATTGGGTGGCTGACTGATAGCTATGCTCACTGCCGCTGCCCAGCGTCAGCAGAGTGTATTGTACCATGTATCATAGCCTGGAAAAAGATCAAAATCCAAAATCTGAAGTACAGTTTCTACTGAATATGTATAACTTTTGCACCATCATGAAGCAGAAAAAGCATTAAGTTGAACCATCGTAAGTCGGGGACTGTCGCAGTTGTGAATGTAGTAATATGCACCCAAAGCCGCTCTGCCCTAGGCAACTATGAATTTCTGGAGATTAATCCTTGACCAGAGTTCCTTGTTTATTTAATTCACCCAATGTGCATTTAATTGTGTTATAAAAATTTGAACATACAAAGGCTTTTGACAACAATAACAACAAGAAAAAAATTCTCTAGCCCACACTTAGACTTAGCAGCTTCAGCTCTGGTCCAAGGCGGGGTGTGATTAAAAAAAAAAAAAAGTATATATATATATAATTAGCATCCACTCTATCAGCCATAGATTCTTAGGCCACAATTTCTTACCCTGGTATTAATCAATGCACATTTAGTCCTAGCCAAAGTCCACGACTCTGGGGTTCACAGCCTCTCCCTCTTCTCCTCCCAGGTCCCTGGCTCAGACACACAATGGAGCTAAAAAGAGCTTTCAGGTAGAGCCCTTGTCCCATTAGCTCACTTTGTGGCAAAGGCCAGGGAAAGTGTTTGAGATGGCAGATTTTCTAACCCTTTGGGAATCCAAATCCAGACAGACACCCAGCAAGCGGCCAAGCATTCTTTGGTGGGGAGGGTTCCAGCAGGCAGCTTCTTAGCTTGGTAATTGCTTATGCACCACGTGGGGCTCCCTAGCTGCAGCTGAACCATGATCTCCTCCAGTCTAGACAGATCAACACAGTCCCTCCCTAGGAGCACTCCAGGAAAGCCAGTACCCACAGACAGAGCCCAGGCACAGTCAGAGGTCCTTAACTGTTTTGTGCCCTTTGGCCATCTGATGAAGCCCGTGGACCACTTTTCAGAAAAACATTTTTAAATGCTTAAAATAAAGTATATAAGATTACAAAAAAAGCCAGTTATATTAAAATAATTGATTTGAAAAATCAAATTGGTCATGTAGTGATACATGTGCTTGTTTAATAGGGAACAAAATAAAAAATCTTCCACTGCCCTTTTTTTTATTTAAACCAGGATTAAGTTTTAAGATCATGAAAAATAATCTTACTAAGCATAATTACACCCAGCATCTTCTCCTGGTGGTGAAATTTTAAGTAGTTCCCCCCTCAGCAGTGTACATTTTTGTTCTCCCACAATTATTCATTCATTCTATTCAAAAACATGTACTGAGCAAGACATTATAATCATTTCTGACCTGGAGTCAGAAAAGGATGCCACTAGCCAATGCTAGCCATGCCCACTCATTTACGTATGGTCTGTGACTGCTTTCACGCTATGCTTAGCAGTGTTAAATAGTTGTGTTTGAGACTTCAAGGCTGTCAAAGTCAACAATATTTATGATCTAGCCCTTTACAGAAAAAGTTTGCCAACTCCTGAACTAGGGATAGCCCCTACTCTTAAGGATTTTTCACAGTGTATAGAAAAAGAAAAAGAAAAAACAAATTTCAATACAATGTTATATAAATGCACCAACAAAAATCTTGTCTGCAGTGTAAAAATGACTATGAGAGGAATGAAGGGAGGGGATCATGGAAGGTTTCCTAGAAGAGGCAACATTTTGAGTTGATTTTGAACAAATAAAGGTTGGCGGTAGGGGTGGGCTTTCTGGGCAGAGGCTGTTGCACGGGCAGAGGCCCAGTGGCATATGTGACATTGTGTTTGTGGAAATTATAAGCACTTTCCTATCACTGAAATATAGAGCTCTAGAAGGGAGTGACAAGAGATGACTGAATAACAAGGCAGGGGCCAGACAATAATACACTTCATGGGCCGTGGTAAAGGGCTCAGATATTCTTCCATAGGTGTTGGCTGCACTGTCCAGTGGAACTTTTTGCACTAATGGAAATTTTCTGTCACTGTGCTGCCAATGTGATGCTTTTTTGCCACTGTGGCTGTTAAGCACTTCAAGTGTGGTTACTCTGACTGAGGCACTGAACTGTTAATTCTCTTTCATTTTAATTACTTTAAATTGACATAGCTGTATCTGTTTGGGGACTTTTTGATAAAAGCCATTCTCACTGGAGTTAAGTGATATCTCATTGGTTTTGATTTGCATTTCCCTAATGATTAGAAATGTTGAGCATTTTTTCATACATTTGTTGGCCATTAGTCTATCTTCTTTTGAAAAGTTTCTGTTCGTATCCTTTGACCACTTTTTTGGTAACGTTGTTTGATTTTTTTCTTGCTGATTTTCCTGAGTTTTGTATAGATTCTAGTTATCAGCTCTTTATCAGATGTGTAGCATGCGAATATTTTCTCCCATTCTGTAGGTTGTCTGTTTGCTCTC